>JAKSZP010014645.1:0-146423 GCA_022478985.1 Massospora cicadina | reverse complement strand
AATAAACTATACTTTTTGACTTGCCACCAAATTTTTTTGGATTTTTAGGGTTTATCATAGAAAACTCAACTGACTATTCAAGCCAGCCTATCCTCAAATATATAGTGCATATGCAAACATAAGATAGGCTCTCCACTATGCCAAGCTCTCCTGAATTGTCTGGCACATCTCAGGTGATGATTCCAATCCCCATGGAATCATCATCTGAAATTCTTGTAAGTCCGACGTCATATTGACTCAGATGCATTTTGGCTTCAGACCATCAATTTTTCCTCGCTCCAATTCCCCTTTATTCGGGTTTCTTCTTATTAATTTCCTATTTGGATTGAGTACTAACTGATCCATTGCAATGTACAGATCAGGTACCACCTGATCTGTTACATCACCTCCCATGAAGATCACAATCCCTGGGCCATCTCTGGGCACTGCACGCCAACTTCTCCCGTTTGCCACGTCATCTCCTCCTTCAGATCACATTTCCACTTGACTCATGCATGTGGCCAGCCCTTTGCCCATCTCCCAAGCTCTGGATCCAGTGCTCTGCACTGATCCCCTTGTTGCTAGCGGTGGGCCCTCACCTGTTCCAAACAGCCCCATTTCTTCTCCTCAGTATCCATCTGGTCACATGCCATCCCATCCAGCTCTTGGTACACTCCATCCATGGCTCCTCCAGACGCTCTTCATGGATCTGCCTGTTGCTTCTGGTGGGCCACCACCCACTCTAAACTTCCCCATAGCTCTCCCTCAGTATCCGCCAGGGCATGTGCCATCTCATCTGCCTCCTGGCACACTCTGTCCATGGCCCTTCTGGACGCTCCTCGTGGATCCACCTGTTGCTCTTGCTGGGCCACCACCCACTCCTCACTTTACCATAGATTTTTCTCAATATCCGCCATAGCTAATGCCATTTCATCCACCCCCCAGTACAACTTATCCACAGCTCCTTTGGACATCTTTTGGGTATCCGCCTGCTGCTCCTGAAGGGCCACTGCCCGCGCCATACTCCCCCATCAATTTTCCTCGAGATCCACCATGGTCTGCGCCATTTCATCCGCCCCCCAGTACACTTCCTCCTCAGTTCCTCCTGACACTTGAGCCAACCACACCTGACACTTCGCTTGCAATACTTATTTCAGATCACCGTAGATCCATTCCTTTCCTTTCCAAACCTCCACCTCCTTCAACTCACAGTCAGTCCATTTCTCCCCTTCCAGAACGTCCATCTTTATCAACTCATGGCTGAACCAAGAACAAGTTGAGTTGAGTCTAATGTAACAAATGAGTTTGTGCCAATATCCTAAAAGTGAAATTGGGAAGTAAGAGCCACATAACTGACTCTACTAGGAACCAGCCCACCAGAGCCAATCCCCAAACCCATTTTCTGAGTTCCACCATTACCACGTGCCCTTGGATTCCTGTCCACATGCTGTAGGAGGATGCCGAGTAACACACCAACGCCACACCATGCCCATTATTGGAGCGCATGCCTTTGATCCAATATTCTATTTTAATAAAATATTCTTTTTGACTTGCCACCAAATCTTTTTTTGGATTTTTAGGGTTTTATCATAGAAGAATCAACTGGATATTCAAGCCAGCCTATCCTCAAATATATAGTGCATATTCAAATATAAGATAGGCTCTCCACTATGCCAAGATCTCCTGAATCATCCAGCACATCTCGGGTGATGATTCCAATCCCCATGGAACTATCATCTAAAATGCTTGTAAGTTTAACGTCATATTGACTTGGATGCATTTCGGCTTCAGACCATCAAATTCCCTCACTCCAAGTCCCCTTTATTTGGGTTTCTTCTTATTAATTTCCTATTTGGATTAAGTACTAACTGATCCATTACACCAAGCTATTGATTAGGCTCGCACAAGCCTAATCCATGACTCAGGTGAGGCACAACCCAATGCCCAAAATGACCAAACCATAAACTCTTTTTATAAATGATCCAACTCAGATTCAGAAAATCCTAATCTGAGTCAGAATGTAACAAATGGGATAAACCCATCTGTTACATCATCCCCTGCTAAAGGAAGGCCCCTCCCCAAAGAGGGCCCCCACAGCATAAGGCCAATATGATGGGGGCTTCTTGGAGCGAGTTGCCTTGATCCCCAGGAAAATTAGCCTGGATAAACTCTGGGCCCCTCAAGAAAAAAAACAAATGGCAAGGGCAAATTGGGACTGGGCTGCCAGAATCAGTCCACCTGGCATGAGGATGCACGCCCAGCATATGGCTGTATCACTTCCCCCAAGCTTCCATTGGTGATGGTCTTCCCATCCTGACTGGGAAGATGCTTTCACCAAGAAAACATGATAGGGACATGCGGTTCATCATGGCTGAATGGCCCCAGCCTGAGACCACACGCTCAGCGCTTGGCTGCATTGTGCCCCCCCTCCCAAGCTCCCATTGGCGATGGTCTTCCCATCCCAACCTGGAAGGCCTTTCACCAAGAAAAATGCAAGAGGGGTGCATGAAGCAGTGCAGCTGAACATCTGACCCCTTTCTGGGTGGACCATCTATGGGTGAGGGAGCCCTGCTGGGGCAGGTCCCCTCAGAGTAATCCAAATCCCTGGTGGATGGAAGGGCCCACCAGGAAATTAAACTGATGGTCACTTTGGATCCAAGGTTGGCCATCAGTCACCAGCTCCCACTGGTGCTGGTTCCTTGACAACCGGGACTAAGTGACCAAAGAGGTCAGACCAAACTGGGGATCAGCAGCATGCAGCGCACAATGACTTTGGAATATTGTAATAGATGGAAAAACCCCAGTTCTGACTGCTGTATAATAGAACAATACTTTGGTGCACTGACAGTCAACTGAAGCAGCCTAACTGAGTAGGGAGAGGTTTGGGGCACCAACAAGCAGCCAATTTTCACCTACTATTGGTTGGTTATGCCAAATCCTCTGGGGGATTGTTATAAAACCAACCTACACAAAAAACTCCTCAACAAGGGAAAATACCAACAGGTAAGCGAGTTATGTGAACCCCAAAACAACCTATATTTTATTTTGGATGATAAAATGACCCTCTGACCAGAGCTCATCTGGGGAGCAACAAACAATGCTCCCCAAGAAAGGGACATGTTAGGGTGAAAATTCCAAAGTAAACTTCAGAATGGGCAGGCGTGCCTTATAAAGGCAGTGCTTTGGGGGCCTCACCTGAGCTATTGATTAGGCTCACACAAGCCTAATTTATAACTCAGGTGAGGCACAACTGAACGCCTGAAATGACCAAACCATAAAATTTTTTTATAAATGATCTGAAGCAGATTTAGAAAATCCTAATCCGAGTTGGAATGTAACAAATGGGATAAACCCATCTGTTACATAACATAAATAAAACGAAAAATGGGGAAATTTATTGTAAGAAAGTCAACCAACAAGGAAGGTTGATCATGGAAAACAGATTTAAACTTCATCAGGGAAATTTGGGGTTTGCTGAAGTGGGCCCAAGCACCAATTCACAAATAGGCAAACATTATCATCCACATTGGTAGAATACTTTTAAAACCGACTTCACTTGAGTAATTGACTGAAGTTGGATCTGATCTAAACATGTAGTTTTGTAAATGAAACATGGTTTGAACTCCTGTTTATCAATCAACCAAATGGTACCATCTTTAATAATTGAATAACCCGTTCATTTTAATTCTTGGGCCAACAAAAGGGACTAGGCGTTCTGCAAAGCACTAATACCAACCTGGGCATATTTAGCCTGTACCCAGCGTTGATCTAGTGTGTGCCTGAGTCTAGGGAGGGCCTGAAGCTTCACCTTCAGGGCCTCCTGTCGCCAAGCCTTATCTTTAGGGCTGGTCCCCACTATGATGTCATTTAACCATGACATTACCCTCTCCTCCCAATGGGGCTCAACCCTCACTCCAGGGGCTTGCACAAGGGAAAAGTTCTTGTGGGCTGGGGCCAACTTCATGATGGCAATGGTCAGTTTGGGTTGAGATCCAGCAGCCTGGGGGAAATGCTTTTTAAAAGCTTCAATCAGATCTTGGGCATGCACACAGTCACACACTGAAACTTAACTGTTCTCTGAAGCGTCAAAATCCTTCCAAGATACCAGGTACTCAAGTCTTCTTTTAACATGGCAGGAGGCAACTATTTCTCCACTTCCCACTCTGACGCCCCATCCACAAGATAGGCCTTAGGAGTCTCTGGTGGGGCCCTCAAACAACATCAATTTGCTCTCATGGAAGACAGAGAAGATCTGAAATGATGATGGAAGATCTAACTTTTATGAGGCATGGCCCACCTTTCTAACAATGCGGTAAGGGCCAATCCTCTTTGGTTCCAGATCCTTGCATGACTGCTTGATAGGGATGTTATGGACATCAAGCATCATGAGATCCCCTTCCTTATACGCAGGACCCATTCAGCGCTTACCATCAGCGTTCTCCTTATAAACTTGCATTGCTGCCTCCAAACTTGTGAAAACCCCCTGGTGGACCTTCTTGATTGTCTTGGCAAAGTCCACCACCGCTTAACCTTAGAACCACAGCTAGGTTCCATGTTAAAGGTGGGGTTAAAGCTATGGTTGGCGAAAAAAGGGAAACAACCAATAAAATAATGCAAAGTGTTGCTCTAACTAGATTGGGCCATAGGGAGGTGAGAAACACAATCTGAATGATCCACGGCGGCGTAACTCCACAAAAACTGTTCTAAGCACTGGTATACTCATTCAGTCTGCCCATCTAATTGGTAGTGATAGGCAGTTGAATAGCAGGGGTGAATCTGAAGAGTCTTACACAACTCATCCCAAAAGACGGAGGTAAACTGGGGTTTCCAGTCAATGATTATTTCTGGGGAACCCATGGAGCGCAAACACATGAGTGATGAAGAGCCTATCCATCTCAGCTGCGGTTATTGTCATTCTGCAAGGAATAAAGTGGGCGAACTTCATAAAACGGTCTACCACCATCATGATGACATCATAACCATCAGATTCAGGTAGCTTCACGATGAAATCCACTGATAGGGAAGTCCAGGGCCCTTCAGCCTTTTGTACTGGTATCAACAAGCCCACTAACAGTTGACAATTGGGTTTCATTTGATTGCAGATCAGGCACTCTTTACAATACCGTCCTACCTGAGCAGGCAAGTTCTTCTAATTGTAAGTGCATCATATTAAATACAACGTCTTTGCTTTACCAGGATGACCAACGGTGAGTCCATAATGATGATCCCAGATGATTTCCAGGTGCATGGTCAAGCAGAAACTTATAGGCACCCCTTGAAACCACCCCATCTCATCCTTCACATGATAGCCCCTGGATAGATCCTCTTGATTCAAAGCGCTCTTAGAAAGTATAATAGTATATTTGGCTGCTAGCAGCTGAAAAAGGACTACCTTTCTGAACATACTATATTCCTCCGCATTTTCCAGAGGTTTAAGCACTGGCCTGCTGGCCAGAGGAGAGGAAAGTTGGGACATAATTTTATTTGGCAGAAACATCAACTGTGTGTTATAAACTTCTACCTCCTTGGGATCAGGCGCTAAAGCATATTTGCAGCTTAATGCATCCGCCAAACCATTATCCTTGCCCTTGGTAAACTTATAAAAGAATGTGAATTGAACAAAGGTCTCATTCCAACGGGTCTGCCATGGGGTTAGGACATGAGGAGCGCAGTAGTACAGCAAGTCACAGTGGTCTGTACGTACCTGGAAAGGTTGGGATGAGCCATGCAAGTGGTGATGCCAATAAGTCAATGCCTCCATCACTGCTAGAAAATCCTTGTCATCATGGCATAATTCAACTCTGGCAAAGACATCTTTCTAAAAAAATATCCCACCAAATGCACTATCCCATCTTTGCCTACTTGTAACAAGGCGGATGTGATGGCAAAGTTGGGGGCATTAGTAGACACAATGAACTCCTTTAAAGGGTCAACATGGCAAAGAACAGATGGTGATAACATGGTGCACTTCACTGCTTGGAAAGCATCCTCCAAAACGGAGGTTCACTGAAGCACCTTGGCACCGCTAGCCTTACATATGGGTGCTTATACCTCATAAAGATTGGGTGTGAACTTTCTGAGGAATGCACACGTCCACAAAAAGCTCCTCAATTCCTTGACTGAGGTGGGGGTGGGCCACTTACAAATAGCCTTCTCCTTGTCTGGAGTTATTGTGTGTCCTTGGTCAAACACGATGTTGCCCAGAAAAGTGACCTGGGACTTGAAAAATTCACACCTGCTGTTCTTCAGCGTAAGGCTGGCTGCTTTTAACCTCTTCACCACTTGCTGAAGATGTACTGCATGGGACTCCAGATTGGGGGAAAACATCAGGATATCATCCATCTAGTCAACTGCACATACCCCTAACAAGTCCCCTGACGCTGCATAATGCAGCGTTGAAAGATAGCAGTGGCATTCTTAAGCCCAAAGAGCATGACCCAAAACTGGAAAATCCTTTTCTGGTGAAGAATGTGGTTAGCCACTCTTGTCCCTTTTTAATTAAATCTGATTGAACGCATTGAGATAATCCAGCTTTGAAAAGACCTTAGCCTTCTCCACATAGCACACAATCTGAAATCCAAAGGGATGGGATGTAGGTTTGGTACAGTAATGCTGTTGAGGTTTTTATAGTCTATGCAGGGGTGTAGAGTACCATCAGCCTTCTCAACAGAGAGAATTGGAGAGCAAACAGGGGAGGTACGCTGAAAAATCATGCCTTTGACTAACTGCTCCTTCAACCACACATCTAACACCTCTTTCTCCTAGATAGTCAAGGGGTAAATGGAAGAATAAATATGCACCAGATCCACAGTAAGTTTTAAAATCATAGTCATACTCAGAATGACCAGGTGATGTGTCAGCTGAAGCTGCATCAAAAGAAGATCCAAACCATCCAAAAAAGAAGGTAGGGGAACCACCACAGTGGGCCTCAGCATAGAGGCAAGTCTAAGGGTGTGAAGGTGGAGCAAGTGGGGCAAGTCACCCTGAGTGTCAGCTTCAGCCAAAGGAACAACAAGTGTGCAATAATTCTTTAATGTTAGAGATAGGGTATTCTCTTTCAAGTTAATTCTAACGTCAAACTTCTGCCACCACTCCACACCCAGTATGATAAGGAACAAGAGGTTTTTGATAGCTTGAAAGTGATTGGACAAGTGGTATTTGCCAACCTGATAGTCCACTGTACCAACAACCTTCATAGCGGGAATACTTTGGGACGCCTTTCCCCTAACCATACCACCTGGCAAATAACTCAGCCCAAGGTAGTCAGCTAGGCTTGGGTCTATAAAATTATTAGAGGTTCCAGTATCCACCAGTACAGTGGTGCTGTTTTTTCCTAAAGGGGATGAAAGGGTATCAGACAGTAGAAAAAAAACCCTGAATGGTCTTGATTAATAGAAAACGCCAATAGTTTACCAAAAAAATCTTCCTCTGGCTCTAACACACCATCAGAGTATGTTTTGGAATCATAGAAAGGGGAGGGATAATTGGCCACTCTTACTACTGAGGCCACATACTCCATCATGCCTTCTTCAGATGCATATACTTTATTGTATTTCAAATGAAGTTCTTTCTCCACTTCCTGAGTGCCAAAGATCATGGTAGGGGTCAAACGAGAATTTTCAGGGGTTATTTGATATACTGAAATAGGGTCCTCATCCAGGCTATAAAAGCTAAGAAACGGCTCAGAGATTTGGATAAAATTATCATCATAAAATGTGTTTTTAGATGTGAATGACCCTATTCCCCTAACCACAATGGAATGCCCAACATTATTTGAGGCTATCATCCCCAGGACCATCTGTGCTAATTTTTCCAGCATCATCTGAACGCGATTTCAAAGCAAAACTCATTTATTTGAATTGAAGTTGGTAATTTTGGTAAAAAGTCAGGGAATCACGACTTTCAGACCTCAAAGCATCCATATCCACCAGGTACAAGCATGAAGGGTGGATACTTTCCAGTTGGAGGCAACCATAATAACTGTCATGGTTGGATGACATGATAGTAGGTACTGATGCTAGGGATAAGGCTGGGCGACAGGAGGCCCAGAAGATGAAGCTTCAGGCTCTTCCTGACTTGAAGCACACCTTAGATCAACGCTGGGTGCAAGCCAAGCAAGCCCAGGTTGATACTAACGGGGTGCAAAACGCCCAGCCTCTTATTTCAGCTCAGGGCCTAAAACAAATGATTTATGTTCTGAATAATGATGGTTTGATTAGCTTGGTTGGAGAGTAAGGGTTCGAGTCCCACTCCAGCTATGAGATTTTGACTTCTGGTAAAATAAGGCTTCAATTGATTACTTAAGTGAAGGCACTTTTGGTGTATTTTACCAAAATGGACGGAAGCGTCTGTTTATTGGAGCGTTAAGGCTTGGGTGCATTTCCACAGAACCCAAATTTCCATGATTCATTTTAAATAGGTTTTTGTTATCAACACTCCTTGTTGATCAACTTTCTTAATAAAATCCCCCCATTATTTTACGTTTTTCCAATGGTTCCTTGGGCAAACTTGGTAGTGGACCTCTTTGGGGAGGTCTCCAACCATGTGGGCCACTACCTTATCTTGCAATTTACCAAAACCCCAGGGGTACCTGTGGGCCGCCCAGGTCCCTCCAGATCAAGGCACCCAAAGCCCCTGACATCAAGCCACACTTGATTATGGACGCCCCTCTGGGGTCCACTCAAGCGGTGTTGTTTCTTACTTACCTGGTATTTTATGTTGCTATTTATACACTTGCCTGGGGTACCTTTTGCACTGGCACTGCTCGAGGTGCTTGTCTTCCCATTCTTCTAATGGTTAGTTCCCTAGCAATGTGGGTTTGCATCCCACATCACCTTGCTGGAAACAAGAGAGTTACAGATACTCTCTTGACATTAGTCGATCAACCCTTTTATTATATGTTCATAAGAATTATCCATGTGGGACTTTCTTTATTAGTAAATTGGGTGCGCTGGCCATTTGTCACTGCCAAAATGGTGCTCACCACAGTTTTCTCATTTGGTTTTGTACTGGTGCGTCTCAGCGTTATTCTTGCAACTACCAATTGGAAAGTACCCACCCTTCCTGCTCATACCTGGTGGTCTCAGACTTTTCATGATCCTAAGATCATTATTCCCCACCTTTCTCCCAAGATTTACTTGGAAATTCATCAGGCCTTAGCTTCCCTGGAACTAAAACCTCATTAGAAAAAAACAATTCGTCTGGTTCCCATCCACTTTTGCGAGGAGTGGATCTATTGTCCCAGTTGTCTCCCTAGGCTGGGGATTGGGTTTTTGCGGTACTCCGCACCCAGCCTCTCTTGTGGCATGCAATAAGGGGTTTGGAACAGGTCTTGGAGCAGAATTGACCTGATGAAGCCTCCTTCCATTCCTTCTTTGAGTTCTTTTCTCTGCGTCAAGCAGGTCGTCCAATGAAGGTATACTTGATTGAATTCTGCAAAAAAGCCCAGGCTTTGCCCTTAACTGATGAGGTTAAAACGTTGTTTCTCTGTTCAACCTTGGATATATCAATACAAAGCTCCATGATTTGGCAGTCGCCTCCTTCCAAATTTAATCATCTTGTCAAAACCCTTTGGGGTAGTTTCTCAACCCAAACCCAGAAGGAGCCAGATTATTTGGCCATCATTGGATCAAATCATATAAATATGGGTACTGAAAAGTCGCGCGCGCCTTTGGAAATGAGGGAATCTTATCCTTTGAATCCTTTGATGTCTTCCAAATTTGGAACTGTACAGGGGTCTAGCCCCAAGAATGATGTAACAGTTTCAGTTGATTCCGCCACAATGATGTCACCCATGGTCATCCCTATAAATACTGCCTCCTCAACTAGTGAGATTTCCTTGAAACGTGAGATGCTTCCCACTGATCTCCTCCCCATCTCAGCGGAAATTGGGAACATCATAGGGTCTGAACCCGCACTTAACAAAAATGATTCCATTATCATTTTTTCTCCTCAACACATTTCCAAGGTGCACACCGAGGCATTGGCTCCAGGCTTGGGGGTGATGGCCCTGAATAACGATGCACACCAAACCCTTGGAATAAGTGGGGGTTCATTTGAACAAAAAAACGCGTTTTATAATGCAAACAATTTATCTCAAAATGAACCGTTTATTTGCTCATATGGTCTAGAGGAGGACTCAATTTCAGTTTATCAGATTACTCCTGAGAACCCTCGATTGACCCCTACCATGATTAGGGGTTCCCAGGAAGTGGAGAAGGAACTTCACCATAAATATAAAGATGTCTATGCACCTGCAGAAGGTGGGGTAGGATATGTGGCCTCAGTAGTAAGAGTGGCCCACTATCCTTTCCCCTTCTATGATTCCAAAACATACCCTGATGACTTGTTCAAGCCAGAGGAAGAATTTTCTGGTGAGTTGAGGCGTTTTCTGCGTTGAATAAGTCCCATTCTGGATATTTCTTGTTGACTGCTACCCTTACATCCCCTTATAGAAAATTCAGCACAACGATTTTGGTGGATACTGGTGCTTCAAATAATTTTATTGATTAAAAGCTTGCTGACTACCTTGAGTTGAGTTACTCACCAGGTGGTATGGTTAGGGGTGGGGCATCTCAAGGTATTCCCACACTGAATATCATGGAGTTAGTCAATTTCCAGATAGGTTCTTATCTATTGTCTGACCAGTTTCAAGCTATCAAAAACCTCTTGTTTCCCATTATTTTGGGGGTTGAGTGGTGGCGAAAGTTTGACGTCAGAACAAATTTAAAAGAAAACACTCTAACCTTGTTTTTAACTAATGGTCACCAGTTGATTGTTCCTTTGTCTGAGGATAACGCCCCAGGTAAATTGCCCCATTGGCCCAATGTTCCCAGTTCATATCTTGCACCTTTGCTGAAGCCCCCTGTGGAACTGTCCTTACCTTCTTTTTGAAGGAGTTGGCATCTTCTTTTGATGCAGCTTCAGCTAGTATGCTACCAGAACATTCTGAGTTTGACTGTAAGTTAAACTTACTGTGGATCTGGTGCATATTTCTTCTTCCATATACCCATTGACTGTCCGGGAGGAAGAGGTTTTAGATGTATGGGTGAAGGAGCAGTTGGCTAAGGGTGCCATCTTTCAGCATACCTCCCCAGTTTGCTCCCCACTGCTTTTTGTGGAGAATGCAGATGGAACTTTACACCCGTGTGTCAATTATGGGAACTTAAACAATGTGACTGTACCTGACCTCCATCCCATCCCTTTAGATTCCCAGATTCTGCGCTATGTGGAGAAAGCAAAGGTCTTCTCCAAGCTGGATTGCCTCAATGCGTTCAATCAAATCCGGATAAAGAAAGGCCAGGAATGGTTAACCGCATTCTGTACCAGAAAAGAAATTTTCCAGTTCTGGGTTATGCCCTTTGGGCTTAAGAATGCCCCTGCCATCTTTCAACGCCGCATTGATGCTGCGTTGGGAGACTTGTTGGGGGTATGTGCGGTTGCCTACATGGATGACATTATGGTGTTTTCCCCTGATCCTGAGTCACATGCAGTTCACCTTTGACAAGTAGTGGAGAGATTGAGGGCTGCTTGCCTTACCCTCAAGTTTAGCAAATGTAAATTCTTCAAGTCCCAGGTTACTTTTTGGGCAACGTCATTTTTGACCAGGGCCATATGATAACTCCAGACGAGGAAAAGGCTATTTGTGAGTGGCCTACCCCCACCTCTGTCAAGGAATTGAGGAGCTTTTTGGGGACGTGTACGTTCCTCAAGAAGTTCACTTCCAGTCTCTCTGAGGTGGCAGCCCCCTTATATAAGGCTAGTGGGGCTAAGGTGCTTCAGTGGTCCCCCATTTTGGAGGATGCTTTCCAAGCGGTGAAGTGCACCTTGTTATCCACATCCATCCTTCGCCATGTTAACCCTGCCAAGGAGTTCATTGTGTCCTCAGATGCTTCCAACTTTGCCATTGTGGCTGCCCTGTTACAGGTGGGGGAAGATGAGTCTGAGCATCCAGTGGGATATTTTTCTTGAAAAATGTCTCTACATGAGTTAAACTACGCCGTTTATGACAAGGAATTATCAGAAGTGGTGGAGGCACTGATTTATTGTCGTCACCACTTACATGGCTCTTCCCAACCATTCTGGGTACGCACTGACCACCAGGCCCTGTTGTATTACCATGCTCCACATGTTTTAACACCACGTCAGACCCGTTGGCATAAGACCCTTGCCCTATTTACATTTTCCTATAAGTTCACCAAGGGCAAGGAATATGGTTTGGCAGATGCTTTGAGCCGCAACCCTGCTTTGGCTCCCAATCCAAAGGAGGTAGAGATTCACAACACTCAGTTGATAATTCCCCCAAGTATGATTCTGCCTCAACTTCCTAAGTCCACAGTACATATGCCAGCGCTCATGCCTTTGGAAAATGCAGCAGAATATAGCATGTTTAGGAAGGTAGTTCTTTCTCAGCCATTATCAGCTGAATATGCTGTTGTTCTTGCTAAGAGTGCTCTGAATCAGGAGGACTTATCCAGGGGTTATCACATGAAGGATGAGATGGTGTGGTTTCAGGGACGCCTATGGGTTCCTGCTGGACCACTGCGCCTGGAGATCATCCAGGGCCATCATGATGGAATCACCATTGGTCATCCAGAAAAAGCAAAAACCTTGGGGTTGATATGATGCACTTATAATTGGAAGGGCTTGCCTGTTCAGGTAGGGCGGTACTGCAAAGAGTGTCTGATCTGCAATCAGATGAAACCCAATTGACAACCTTTAGCAGGGTTGCTGGTACCAGTCCAAAAGGCTGAAGGGCCCTGGACTTCCTTATCTTTGGATTTTATTGTGGAGTTACCCGTTTCAGATGGTTATGATGCAATCATGGTGGTGGTGGACCACTTTACAAAGTTTGCTCACTTTATTCCTTGCAGAACAACCATAACTGCCACTGAAATGGCTAGGCTCTTCATCGCCCATGTATTTGCACTTCATGGGGTTCCCCAAGAAATCATTAGTGACCGGGGACCCCAGTTCACCTCCATCTTTTGGGAAGAGTTGTGTAAGACTCTTCAGATCTGCCCCTGCCATCCAACTGCGTATCACCCCCAATCAGATGGGCAGACTGAGCGAGTGAACCAGTGCTTGGAACAATTTCTGCGTTGTTACACCACCGCAGACCATTCAGATTGGGTTCCTCACCTTCCCATGGCCCATTTTAGTTACAATAACACTCTGCATTCATCAATTGGTTGTTCACCTTTTTTTGCTAACCACAGCTTTAACCCTGCGTTTAACATGGAGCCCAGCTGTGGTTCTAAAGTGGAAGCAGTGCTGGACTTTGCTAAGACTCTCAAGAAGGTCCATCAAGGGGTGTCCACAAGTTTGGAGGCGGCTATGCTGGTTTATAAGGAGAATGCTGATGGAAAGTGCTGAGTGGGTCCAGCATACAAGGAAGGAGATCTCGTGATGCTTGATGCTCACAACATCCCTATCAAGCAGCCATGCAAAAAACTGGGTCCAAAGAGGATTGGTCCTTACCAGGTAGTTAGAAAGGTGGTACATGCTTCATACCAGTTGGATCTTCTCTCAGCGTTTCAGATCTTCTCCATATTTCATGAAAGCAAGTTGACCTTGTAAAGGGCCCTCCTCCTGTGACCCCTGAGTCTTATCTTGTGGATGGGGCACCAGAATGGGAAGTGGAGGAAATAGTAGCCTCCTATCAGGTTAAGCGACGCCTTGAGTACTTGGTATCATGGAAAGGATTTGACACAGCAGAGAATAGCTGGGTGCCAGCACAGGATTGTGTACATGCCCAAGACCTGATCAAATCATTTTATAATCATTTCCCTGAGGCGGCAGGATCTCAGTTGAAGCCAGCCATTGCTGCTATAAAGTTGCCGCCAGCACATAAGAACTTCTCCTTAGTGAACGCCCCTGGAGGGGGGTGGAGTTCAAGAAGGAGGAGAGGGTAATGTCATGGTGGATGAAATGATAGTAGGTACTGATGCTAGGGATAAGGCTGGGCGACAGGAGGCCCAGAAGATGAAGCTTCAGGCTCTTCCTGACTTGAAGCACACCTTAGATCAACGCTGGGTGCAAGCCAAGCAATCCCAGGTTGATACTAATGGGGTGCAAAACGCCCAGCCTCTTATTTCAGCTCAGGGCCTAAAACAATGATTTAAGTTTTGAATAATGATGGTTTGATTAGCTTGGTTGGAGAGTAAGGGTTCGAGTCCCACTCCAGCTATGAGATTTTGACTTCTGGTAAAATAAGGCTTAAATTGATTACTTGAGTGAAGGCACTTTTGGTGTATTTTACCAAAACGGATGGAAGCATCTGTTTATTGGAGCATCAAGGCTTGGGTGCATTTCCACAGAACCCAAATTTCCCCAATTCATTTTAAATAGGTTTTAGTGATCAACACTCCTTGTTGATCGACTTTCTTAATAAAATCCCCCCATTATTTTACGTTTTTCCAATGGTTCCTTGGGCAAACTTGGTGGTGGACCTCTTTAAAGAGGTCTCCAACCATGTGGGCCACTACCTTATCTCACAATTTACCAAAATCCCAGGGGCACTTGTGGGCCGCCCAGGTCCCCTCCAGATTGAGGCACCCAAAGCCCCTGACATCAAGCCACACTTGATTATGGACGCCCCTCTGGGGTCCACTCAAGCGGTGTTGTTTCTTACTTACCTGGTATTTTATGTTGCTATTTATACACTTGCCTGGGGTACCTTTTGCACTGGCACCGCTCGAGGTGCTTGTCTTCCCAATTTTCTAATGGCTAGTTCCCTAGCAATGTGGGTTTGCATCCCACATCACCTTGCTGGGAACAAGAGAGTTACAGATACTCTCTTGACAATAACGCTTAGTTGCTCCAACCTTTGGGTAAAAGAGAAAACAGCGGTGTGGCTGACCACAGCTGAAGCCCACAGCTGGTGCCTACCATTTACACCTCAGAAAAGTTCCACATGAAAAAAGTTTGTGCACATAGAACTGAGTGGTTGGTCAATTAATGTAAGGAGAATGTCTATAACTCTCCTGTTCCCAGCGTGGTAGTGCTTGGTGCACAGGGCCAACGCCAGGTAACTAGCCATTAAAATAAAAGTCACTAGTGCCCAGCATAGGGTGCTGAGCCAATAATAACTCAAGTAAAAGCAAGTGATCATTAAGATAAAAAACCAACCAAAAATGATGTGATGCACTAATAAAGAAGTGGGTTCCAGGTTGGAGGGAACCTGGGTGAACCAACAGTGCACTAGGTGATAATTTAATCATATATAAAATATAGTGGTTAAGGTAGCATGAGACCTCCTTAAAGAAGTCTGCACACAGGATCATCTTAGATAACATAAATAAAAAAGGAAAAATGGGGAAATTTATTGTAAGAAAGTTGATCAACAAGGAATGTTAGTCATAGAAAACAGATTTAAACTTCATCAGGAAAATTTGAGGTTTGCTGAAATGAGCCCAAGCACCAATTTACTAATAGACAAACACTACCATCCACATTGGTAGAATACACCAAAACTGACTTCACTCAAGTAATTGATTGAAGTTGGATCTGACCTGAATGTGTAGTTTTATAAATGGAATGGGTTTAAACCCCAGTTCCTCAATCAACCAAATGATACCATTATTATTTATTGAATAAACCATTCATTTTAATGCCTGGGCTGACAAAAAGGATTGGGCATTCTGAACTTCACTAATACCAATCTGGGAATATTTAGCTTGTACCCAGCGTTGGTCTAGTGTGTGCCTGAGGTCAGGGAGGGCCTGAAGCTTCACCTTCAGGGCTTCCTGTCGCCCATCCTTATCTTTAAGGTTGGTCCCCACTATGATGTCATTTAACCATGACACTATATTTGTTTAAAACATAAATAGTTATCTTCAACGCCATTGATGTAGTGCTATTAACCTCATCATGCAACTCTTTGGTATCAGCTTGGGCATGCTTGGCCATTATTTAGCATTGGTCCATTGTATATCTGTGATCAAGGGAGGGCAGCCAACTTGATACCTTTGACCTTTACTACTTTCTTCTTGTTCAAATAGTTTAAACCAGGAATCATGTCATGAGACATGACAAAGATAGCTTATTAAATTCTCAACAAAATATCAAAGCAACAAGAAAGGCACCATAATATAGTATTTGGAAAGCTATATTTTAAGCATTATAGTTTAAATTAACTTATAATGAGGTTAAAGTTATAGAATGATTAGTATAAGCTTGGGTAATTGTATTTATTTAACCAAGTAAAGCTTTTATAACTGTGGTAATTTTGCAATAGGCTATACAGCTGATTATTTTAATTAATAATGCAACATATTGTATTTAATTGGCTTTGATATTACAGGTTTTAGTGGGTATTATCTTCTTGTTTGTAGCAAAAATTATAGAATAGCTGGAATCATTTGTCAGGTGGTTATGCAGAGTTAGTACAAGGTAGATATTTAAATAATTTATAGCTTCATATAACAATTAAATTGTGTGCTAAAGTATGATTTTCTAACATATATTAACTTGTTGCTATAAAAAACTTAAGTTTTATATTTATTTCCATAACCACATATGATAGTAAGTTGATAATATCATGTTGAAACCATCTAGTACTAAAAAAGATACATCTACTTAATAAAAAAATCTATGTATTATAAATTATTTTGCCTTTTTAAACTATTTTTTAACAGATCAGTCCTATTGATTTACTAGAATAAATCCAATCTACAAATCAGTTCCATTACTTTAAATAAAATTATTCTATTATTCATCTTATCCACCATAAATGATTCCAATGACTGATAATCTCTGTTATGCCTTGAGAAGTGTATCTGATCTTCAGCTGACTAATAACTAAACCCCCACAGCAACGTGAAGAACCTATTATTGGGCCATAAATTGAGAAATTATTTAGGTTTTAGATGCCACACTGAAGTCCACCACACAGTTTACATTCTTTAGGCTATAGGTTGTATATGGTAGGAGCCATGTATATGAAAGGACAAATGAGCAATAAAAATTATTGATATTTTATTTATCAACTCTTTTCATCTTCAGAGGAACTCAAGTTTACATTTACAAAGGATCTCAATGTTAAAAGTATTTAATTAAACCTTTGCAGAACCAAATAATCTACTTTTTATAAGTATATTTTCACCCAAAAAATATATTTACTTTAAGGTATTTCTGTATTCATAATGCTATATAATTGACTGCAAATCTACATATAGGTTCTTTGGAGGTTATAATTTCCATTGCAACTTGAGGAACCTGTCACAATTCAGTCTTTGCGTGGATAAAAAAATTTTTCCCTAACATTTTGTAATTTATGGCAAGTCATAAATCAGCTCCACTTGCTTTAAAATGTGTTTAATTAGTAGGACTTGATACCCAATAACCTCATAAACCAATTCACTGATGGTTGCAACAATCCCCAAAGGTCTAAAAACCATTGAACCATTATAGAAATTTCACCATACAAAAACTATGCAATTGGAACTCTGTTTTTACAATTTAGATCATTACCAATATGGCAGATGACCCTAAAGCTATCGACTGATGTACCACAGCTTCGATTAAAGAAATGTTAATTGTGGTTAACACTTCCATATTAAATGATGACAACTAAATATCAGCATATTGTAGCTATTTTAACTTAGGTTTTTCTTGAAAATTGAAATAGATTTTAGAATATGCTGGATAAGAGGTATATAAAGAAATTTCAAACTCTAAAATCCTCATTTCTCTATAAGCTCTTAATTAAGACACTGCTGTTTAAATTCTTTTTGGCATTTTCTGAGCCTTACTTATAAGTTTTGAACCCAACTGAATAGCCCCCAGTGCCACAGAATCTGGTCTCCTCCTTTTGCCCTGGTATGAACGTTTTTAGAGTTTACTTCATAGGTTTTTTGTGATTGAGTTTATTAAAGATAAGCATATTTTCATAGTTGCAATAAGACAACTATCCCTGTGATTTACTTCATAAGATGGTATTAATCTTGCCTATATCTTCTTCTACAAGAAGGTATTGAAAAAACTTCTAAAAATTTAATTGTGATTTGTACAAGGAAAATTACCTTTTTAACTAATACACAAAATACTTGATAACAAACTGTAAAAGGAAACTAACCATTTAGCTCTTACACAAGATTTCTGGAGCAAAAAATAGATCAGGTAAGCGAAAATATTTTTAAAATATCCCCCAATCAAACAATAAGTTGTATCACTATCTAATTTACTACTGAAATGCCTTCCTTTAGTAAATTAATCAAGGGGCTTAAGTAGGGAATTCAGCGCTCAATTCTTTGCTTAGCACTCCAATAGAAACGGCATTCAAAGCTGACAAACTAAACCTAAAGAGTCTTATCAAAGAGATAAAACATTTCATCCATCTAGTTTCTACTTAAAAAAATTTCACTGATTGACATCTGAAACCTTCGAGCTTGATAGGTTTAATCTATTTGGGTGAATGGGTGAGAATTGGCGAATCTTATTGAATCAGAAATTATTGAGTATGATAGGTTCAATCTATTTGGGTGAGTGGGTGAGAATTGGCAAATATTATCTAATAATTCACCAAATTGCTCAACCGAAACTAAACAAAAATCAGCATTAGAGTTTATGTAGATTAAGTAGTTAGGATAATCAGCTCACCAGCCACGAGAACAACAGCGAAGCTGTTAGTCCGAGTGGCTCAAGAGTAGTGCTGGCACAGCCTATAGGCTACAATGTGAGCTTATCATCTGATGAACTAAATACCGTAGCGAAGCACGGGTATTTTTTTTAAATTTTATTCGAGGTGGGCCGACCTGGGGACGGTACCGCACCGATTAGGGAAGTGAAGAAAATGGGAAAGGAGGGTAAAACCCGGAAAACCTCCATGCGCGGCGTATGATAGGCCAGGAACTCCATGGACCGCCTTTGCTATTTGCTATCTCGGTTCGGGGCATTGGCGCGCAAAACCAACACAGTCAAAATCGTCCCCTACCCAAAGTCCATTACCGGGATCGAACTCGGGAGGCAGTGGTAGAGGGTCTATACTCTACCACTGGGGTATCCTCCCTAAGCACGGGTATTTTGGATGTTAGGTTTATATATTGTAAAAACCTGCCTAATTTAGTTCACCTTATTAATAAAATACTTTTGGCAAGTTAAGTAGAAGTTAATTTAGTAGTTTAGAAGATATGTCACATACTCAGTGATTTGAGTATAAAGAGATGTTTCAGGTAGCAGTTTGGTGTTATTTGATTGATTCGATAGGTTTATTTTGTTTGGCCGAGTGATTAATGGCTTTTGTTCGAATCAATAGGGCACAATTTAGTTTTGAGGGGTGATTAGTTTTTGTTTGTTTTGATAAGTTCAGTTAGGTTTACCTGAGTAGTTGGTAGATTTTGGTTGATTTGATTGAGCAATTAGATTTGGCTGAGTGGTTTTGTTTATCTATAATTTAAAATCTAGATTAATAAATTGAAAATTGAAATTTTATAGACACCGTAGCGAAGCATGGGTAAATCGGCTAGTATATAATAAAATTATATTCACAGTCAGATCATATATTATCCAAAGGGAGGATACCCCAGTGGTAGAGTATGGACCCTCTACCACTGCCTCCCGAGTTCGATCCCGGTAATGGACTTTGGGTAGGGGACGATTTTGACTGTGTTGGTTTTGCGCACCAATGCCCCGAACCGAGATAGCGAATAGCAAAGGCGGTCCATGGAGTTCCTGGCCTATCATACGCCGCGCTTGGAGGTTTTCCGGGTTTTATCCTCCTTTCCTATTTTCTTCACTCCCCTAATCGGTGCGGTATCGTCCCCAGGTCGGCCCACCTCGAATAAAAATTTAAAATTTAAAAAATCATATATTATCCATGCTACCATTAAATTTCATATCAATCATAATACATTTAAGTAGCTTCTATTTTAGCAATTTATTCAAAACACACTGATTATTAAAGAAATTTCTAGAGTGTGTACATGTTTTAAAATATTATCCAACAGTTTTAAACAAAACCAACAATTGACCTTATCTTATACATAGTGGTTATTGATAGTTTGATCAAAATAAGTAAGTCAATCCAATTTTGGATCAAATGGGAAGTTTCTATAATTATAGATCAGTTTAAGCTCTTTCAGAAACTTGTTCTTACTAAAATATAGTTATACGGTACTACTTTATATTAGATATTTATAAGGTTAGAATGTATAGTCAGAGCTCGTAGAAGATATAAGAATAAAAGTCTAACTATTGATTTATCTTATAAGATTTAAAGTATAAAAAGCTGTCAGTTTACAATACGATAATAATGGAAACCTTTTTCTTTTCAGTAGGGACCCCTATATATAATATCACTAATTGGGCAAGTTGTATATGTGCAATATTGACATTCACATATATAATTTTACTAAGTAAGAAGATTTTAGCCATTTTATTTAACTTATCTAGGAATCATCTATCCTGAATGTGTAAATCGTGTTTCTCTCAAGCTACAAACTGCCATTGCATTTTTTGATATTATAAGACATTTAATTAATATTTATAATGGAGATGCTCAAGGAGCTACTTGCAAATTTTTAGGCTTCCTATTCTTTTTTTGCCAACATATCAATACCTTTCTTAATGTTGCGATTGCTTTAAACCTTCAGATTATTTACCTTCATGAGAGAATACCAAGAGATTACTTTAAATCACTTCTATATACAGTGCCATTTATCGCTGCTATAGTTATTGACGTAATACCATTCAGTAAGTACTTTGATCTTTTAATTATCTAAATTTTAGCTTTTGATGGATATGGAAGAAGCGGTTCAGGCCGTTGTGCAAATAAAAAAGGACCTGACAGCTTTATAGTTGATTTACTACTGTCCTTTATCACAAATTACCCTGGTCTGATATATTGTTTTATTATCTCTATATGTATTATAGGAAAGATATTACTTACAACGCCAGTATCAGAATCAATCGATGAAGAATCTCAAAGTATCTTAGAAGTCCAAGATTCAGAATCAAGACATATCATATTTAGAATGTAAGCCTAATATAATTTTTATTAACTATATAGATCACTTTATCCTTTGACATCTTTTCTATGTCATATGGGTCAGATACTAGCTGCATGTTACGCTTATTCTACACATAGCATAAGTATACCACTAACTATCTGGGATATGGTCGGCACAAGTCTAGTTGGAGCAGTTAATATGATTTGTTTTGCTTTTGATCCATACATTCAACATTCATTCTATCAAATCAAGAATAGCAGATCCGGCAATAATAGCATTTCAGAGAGAACAGCCTTACTAAGTTCTAATACATCGGAAGGAAAAAGTAATACTGCGTCTAGCTCGGCACAGTCTACATCAAATCAACCAGATAAACCAAGAAAGAAAGTCGACTTCAATCCAGTTATCAGATATTATTCTGCTCCTATTCCTATTCCTAGTGCAAGGAGTCCTGATGAGCATAGAAGAGAAGTGTGGCATACAACAGATCTTCATCTCCATCCTAAAAAATTCTTCAGAACTCAGTTCTAGATTGAACCTAAAATATTTCCTGCTATAGCTTGAAATGTTAGTCAAAGGCTATAATTACTAATAATAAATATATTACTTTAGCTAGAAATTAAGTTTTCATTTAGCAAAAAAAACTTGAAATATATATAAACTTAGATGATTACTATTAAAGCTATATTCTATGATTATGATAACTATCAATTTAGCTGACTAATTTATTGTCAAAAACTTAAGCTATGTCTCTGAGACAAGCATATTATTCTTTATGATAGACAAGGGTAAAAAGCTTTTAATTTGTATCAGTTATAGTATTCATTACCTATGCTTTGCTACGGTGCCTATAGAAGTTCAGAAGATTCAAATTGAGTAATTTAGATTTTATATCTATTTAACTAAAATCAATTTTTTGTTGTTAATCTAAAAACAAATATTTAGTGAATGTTTTTCCGCAGTAACTAAAGACTATTAAGTGTATACCTATACATTGAAATTAAATTCTGTAATTTAAGTGAGAATGAAAACAACTTTTAAGTGAATATTTTTACAAAATAAACAAAAACTATTAAGTACTTACCTTTGTGCTAAAATTATAATTTATGTAGTTTTTCTGCAGTTTTGGAGCGGTTTAATCACTAAGATAATAAGTACTATGAAATTTTTATATCTAATAAGATACCTAGGTCTATATCTAATGTTGGTTATAACTTACTTAAAACCACAATATCTATCTATGTGCGAATATTGATAAAAGCACTAAATAGATAATCCAATTTATTCACTCTCTAATCTTATCAGTGAACCTAAAGTAAGTAATTCGATTTGTTAAAATTCATGGATAAGTTTTCATAACTATATCCATCGAAGCAACTGAATATTATCCTTTTAGTGCCGAGCGAAAAACGGGTGCCTATGCGAAGATAACTGGATGAATTTGATAAATTTATTAAGGTTTAGGGAAAAGGCTCATAAAAACCAAACTAAGGATGATATTTAACTTTTAGTGCCAGATGACGATATATCGTCGTTGGCACTTTTCGCAAGTGTAGCAAACGATAATATATCGGCGTCCGGCACTTAAAGGGTTAAAATCTCAGTCATAACAATATAGCAAACACCATCAAAAATATATAAGATTTTCACTTGTTACACATCAAACTTTTTATTTTACTTTGAATTAGAAAAAATCCTTTCTTAGTGCTTACCTAATCACATAAGGAACTTGCATACCAAATTTCAAGTTTCTAGGTTGGTATTTTTTAGAGATTTTGTGATGAGTCCAGTCAGTCAGTGGTATTTCTCTTTTATATATACTAGGTGACCCATGCAAATACTTTGCATCGCTTCAGGTATTAGGATTTCTTACATAACTATCATATGGATAGTACTTTATCAATAAAAATATATTATTGCAAATAACAAATGATGCAAACTGGCAAAAACATAATAAAAAACAAAAATTTTAATTAATAAACTAATTTTTGAAGTTGTAAAAAATTATTAATAAAAAATTAATAAATATATAAATATTGTGACAAATATTTCAAAATAAAAATTTATTTTTTGTAATTCAATTGCAATATATATTTTTCATATTATTAGTATATTTACTAATTTTTTTAAAAAAAAAATTACAACAAACGCTTGCTACCTCAATATTATTGGGGTTAGAATAGTGCTCCACTGCTTTTTCAAAAGCTGTATTACTTGCTTGTTTTAATTTGATATGTTGTTTATACATTTATATGCTGTTTATATATTATATATTATTTATATGTTTATTTTTAAATTTAATAAATTTTATTCGAGGTGGGCCGACCTGGGGACGATACCGCACCGATTAGGGAAGTGAAGAAAATGGGAAAGGAGGATAAAACCCGGAAAACCTCCATGCGCGGCGTATGATAGGCCAGGAACTTCATGGACCGCCTTTGCTATTCGCTATCTCGGTTCGGGGCATTGGTGCGCAAAACCAACACAGTCAAAATCATCCCCTACCCAAAGTCCATTACCGGGATCGAACTCGGGAGGCAGTGGTAGAGGGTCCATACTCTACCACTGGGGTATCCTCCCTTATTTATGTTTATTTTATTCTATTCTATTTAGAGACTTCGGTGCCACCATGGCACTTTATATATGTAATTTTTTTAACTAAAAATTTTAAAATGTAAGTCTTAAAATATAATTTTTTTAAAAAAAGTATTAATTTTAAGATATTTACTTATTTTTCATCATTAGAGGGAAAAATAATCTTCAAAATGGCGTATCAAACATTAATTTTTATACAGTATTAAGGGAGATATTTCACACCGACAAAAAACACCTTTGAGAAATAATATATAGAGATAGATAGACTAGCGAATTACCCGTGCTTCGCTACGGTGTCTATAAAATGTTAGATTTTCAATTTATTAATTTAGATTTTATATTATAGATAAACAAAACCACTCAAACCAAATCTAATTGCTCAATCAAATCAACCAAAATCCACCAACCACTCAGGTAAACCTAACTGAACTTATCAAAACAAACAATAACTAATCACCCCTCAAACCTAAACTGTGTCCTATCGATTGGAACAAAAGCCATCAACCACTCGGCCAAACAAAATAAACCTATCGAATCAATCAAACACCAAACAGCTACCCAAAACATCTCTAAGTATTAAAATCATTGTGTACGTGACATGTCTTCCAAACTACTAATTCAACTACTTAACTTATTTTTAACCGACTTTGAAAAAGAAGGAGGTTATCAATTCGACCTGTATGTATGTTTTTTTTTCTTTTTTCTGTTTGTTCGCGCATAACTCTGAAAATACTGTACCGATTTGGATGATCATCTCCAAAAATCGAGGATGCTCCAACTTAGGTCCCATTTTACTTTTTTAAGTATTGGACAAGTATATTCCCATTAATTTAGTAAATATCAAAATGGGCTTGGAAGCGATGGATACTTGTGGGACTAAAACAGAACCGGACAAACTTTTTTCCGGCATCAGTGAAGCGATAGCTTCGAAGCGCTTTTGATATGTCCTATGGCTGGGGGTATGCTCAAAATTCAGTCAGTATGAGCTCATAGGGGATGAGCTTAAATCATTATAGATGGCTATCATTTTTGCATAATTTGACCAATAAACTCATCTAAATTTAATAAAAATGAATTATTTTAGATAACGATTAATAAGGTTACATAGATTGACTAATAAAAGCAACCAAATCTAATAAAATGAATTACTGTAGATGGTGATCAGTAAATTAAGCATATGTTGACCAATAAAATCATCTAAATTTAATAAAATGAAGTAATGTAGATGTTGATCAGTAAATTTAGTATAATTTGACCAATAAATCAACTAAATTTAATAAAATAAATTATTAGTATATTTGTTTATAAGATACTATATATTATAGTTATACAATAAGTTTTTATTTTATAAAGAAATAGTAAGGGGCAAAAACAATATATAGTTAGTAATCTATATATATATATATAACAAAGTCGTGTTAGTTACACCATTTATAACTCAAGAACGGCTGGACCGATTTTTATGCTCTTTGCTTTGTTGGATTTGTCTCCGCCCCGAATAGCAGAATAAATTTTAAAAAATATTATTTTAATAGTAAAATAAAAAGTTTTATATGTAACAAGTGAAAATCATATATATACTTCGATGGTATTCGCTATATTGTTACAGCTGAGCAGTTTGATATTCAGCTGATTTGATATTTTATATGGTTTTGTTAAGTGGCTAGTGGTCATTCGGATATTTAACAACTTTATCTAAATCAAAACTTTGAATCAAAAGTCCAATTGATTTTAAAAAAATGATTTAGAGCTTTTACTTATGGTAAAAAGCTTAAGTGCATGATATGTCTCACCCACCAGGTAAGTGTACCATTATTATGGGTAATGACTAACTGATTGTTCATACTAAGCCAATATTGTGCCTTTCTAGAAAGTAAAATATATTATCATGCTCTTAAGATTTTGAATATATATAATATCGATCAGTTGATTTAATTGGCCAATCTATAATAAAATTACTGATCGCCATCTACTATAATTCATTTCAAATCTGTTAAATCTAGTCAATTTTATTGGTCAACCTATGCAAAAACAATCCACACCCATAATCATTTAAGCTCGTCACGCTATGATCTCATAATTTGAACTTACCCCTCCCAGCCATAGGACATATATCATGTCAATACCTCCTCTAGCATAATCAGCTCAGCTTTTGGCTCTAAACTTCAACTCTATAAAAGGTCAGTTGTTCGAATCCTGGCGTAATCTATATATATAAAAGCAAATGTGTATGTGTGTGTGATGCCCAGCCAAAACTAGAGCATGTAAAGCTCTGAAAATTTGGCTATAGGTGGATGGGAGGGGGTCCGTGTGCACCTTGAAGCCCGATTTTTAATTTTCATAGTAAAATAAAAAGTTTTATATGTAACAAGTGAAAGTTTTACATGTTTTTAATGGAAATCGGTATATTGTTACGGCTGAGAAGTTTGATATTTGGTTGATTTGATAGTTTAAATGGTTTTGTCGAGCGGTTGGTGGTTTTGGGTTGATTAAGCTTAACGGTTTTAATAAAGAAGTTAGTGATTGGTTGATTCGATAATTTAATTGGTTTTGGTAAGTGGTTAGTGATTTTGGTTGTTTCGATACATTTAGTTTTGGTTACGAAGCGGTTGGTGATTAGTTGATTTTTAATCTAATTATTTTAGCTAAGTGGTTTAGTTAAAAGTATTTTATTCGAGGTGGGCCGACCTGGGAGGATACCGCACCGATTAAGGGAAATCGAATGTATGGGAAAGGAGGATAAAATCCGGAAAACCTCCACGCGCGGCGTATGATAGGCCAGGAACTCCATGGACCGCCTTTGCTACTCGCTATCTCGGTTCGGGGCATTGATGCGTCAAGTGATTTAGTTAATTCGATAGGTTTAATTGGGTATGGCTGAATGGTTGGTAATTTTATATTGATTCAATATAATTTGATTTTTTAATATTATCGATAACCATCTACAAATAAAAAAAGAATTGATTAGGATCATCAGGTAAACTTAAAGCCCAAAAACAAATCTGTGCTAAACTGGGTATCAACAAGAATTAGCCAAACTTTTCTTTACAAAACTATCATTCTGTTTATTTATTTATACCGGATGCATTATCTCGAGCAAATAACCAAAAAATCACCAAACTTGGTACAAGTATTCTATAAAGTTTGGGAATGGAATGCTAATATGTAATTATTTAAAATAATCATATAAATTTATATATCAGTTCTATTTAAGATCTAGAACATATATTTCTAATATAATTATATAGCAATTTGGCTGGGTATTTTTTTTAGTACTAGATTTGGCTGGGTATTTTCATATTCATTTAATTCGATTTTTTCATAGGTTTTTGATAAGGGGTTGGTAGTTTTTGGCTGTTGTAAGTTCCGTAATTGGTTTTTGCTGAGTAGTGGTTTATTTTTTTGGTTGATTCGATAGGCTCAATAGTTTCAGATAAGTGATTGATGGTTTAGTTAATTTGGCAGGCTTTATTGATTTTAGCTAAGTGGTTGGAGGTTTGAATTTTTAATAGATTTAATGGTTTCTGAACTTATTGATAGCTATCTACCAATATAAAAGCTAAAATAATTTAGAATCTGATTGATTTGATAAGTTTATTTTATTTGGCCGAGTGGTTGATGGTTTTTGGTCGAATCGATAGGATACAGTTTAGCTTTGGAGGTGATTAGTTATTGGTTAATTGATAAGTTCAGTTAGTTTTAGCTGAGTGGTTGGTCTTTTTGGTTGCTTCGATTGAGCAATTAGATTTAGCCGAGTAGTTATTGCTTAACTATATATAAAATCTAAATTAATCAATTCGAATCACCTGAAATTCTAGACACCGTAGCGAAGCACGGGTAACTCCGCTAGTATTTAATAAAAGTACTGCCTCCCGAGTTCAATCCCGGTAATGGACTTTGGGTAGGGGACGATTTTGACTGTGTTGGTTTTGCGCGCCAATGCCCCGAACCGAGATAGCGAATAGCAAAGGCGGTCCATGGAGTTCTTGCCTATCATACGCCGCGCATGGAGGTTTTCCGGGTTTTATCCTCCTTTCCAATTAATTTGAATCCCTTTAATTAGTGCAGTATCATCCCCAGGTTGGCCCACCTCGAATAAAATTTAAACATTTAAAAATATTTAATAAAAGTAGGAAAAAGAGCCATTTTTAAAAATACACTAATGTTTTGAGGGGAAAGAGCTGGGGGTAAAGTTTTTTGGGAAAAAAAGAACCACATTTAAAAAAAGCTCTAAAAAGTATGAAATAATCAAGAAATTAAGCCTACTCAATAAAACCCTTTTTTGAAGTCAGTGCCATATTTTAACAGACTTGTAATAGGTATTTATAATTTATATACTCAGTACTATCTATTCTAAGTTACTTATAGTTTACACTTGGACCCAATCCAGACATATAATAATTTGTATTTGTGAGTAAAATTCTATAATTCAGTTTAAAATATGGCACCAACTTCAAAAAGGGTTTTATTGAGTAGGCTTAATTTCATGATTATTTCATACTTTTTAGAGCTTTTTTAAAGGAAATTCTTTTTCCCATTTTTTTTATATTTTACTATGATGGCTCATCATTTTTTAGTTTTACACTTGCAATTTTAGTTTTAACTATATAAATAGTTTAAATGATAAGAAAGTAATGAAATAAAAGTGATTGCGCTTGGATTCAAACAACCAACCTTTATAAAATTTAAGTTTAGAGCCAAAAAATGAGTTGATTATGCTAGAGGAGATAGTTGCAAAATCAATTGGGTTTTTGATTCAAAGTTTTGATTTAGATTAACTTGCTAATTAGCCAAATGACCACTAGCCACTTAACAAAACCATATAAAATATCAAATCAGCTGAATATCAAACTGCTCAGCTGTAACAATATAGCGAATACCATCAAAGTATATATAGGATTTTCACTTGTTACATATAAAACTTTTTATTTTACTATAGAAATAATAAATTTTTAAAATTCATAAACCTTCTACATGAAAAAATACTTATATGTGTAAACTTTCATGGCAATCGGTCAAAAGGTGAGAGTCTATAAAGCACAAATATATATATACCAACATCCATTTATATATATATAGATATATACAATGAGTTTTAATTTTATAGAGAAATAGTAAGGGGTCAAAAAGGATATATAGAGATAGTAATATTTAATAAAAGTAGGAAAAAGAGCCACTTTTAAAATGCACTAATTTTTTGGGGGAAAAGAATTGGGGGTAAGGTTTTTTAAGAAAAAAGAACCTTCTCAAAAAATATTTTTGAGAAAAAAGAACCTCCTTTAAAAAAGCTCTAAAAAGTATGAAATAATCGAGAAATTATACCTCCTCAATAAAACCCTTTTTGAAGTTGGCACCATATTTTAAACTGAATTATAATAGGTATTTATAATTTATATACTCAGTACTATATATTCTAAATTGCTTAGTTTTTATACTTGGACCCAATCCAGATATAAGATATAATTTGTATTTGTGAGCAAAATTCTATAATTCAATTTAAAATATGGTGCCGACTTCAAAAAGGGTTTTATTGAGGAGGCATAATTTCTCAATTATTTCATACTTTTTAGAGCTTTTTTAAAGGAGGTTCTTTTTTCCCAATTTTTTATGAAAAGAAATTATTGAATGTTTAAATTAGTCAAGTATATGCATTCTTAGAATAATTTATGGTTTCATGTTTGGGTGGGTGACTGGTCCCGTATGATTACTTTCCATATATGCAATTTTCAAGAGAATTCTGGTTCCATCACAAAGGATGCTGCAATTTGAAAGATAGGTTAACGTGCAATCATGAGTTTTTAGGTTATATCGTATCTCCACAACATTGGATTAAATGTTGCCACATATTGTGTTTTTAAAAAGTTTATGCGATGATTAAATTACCATTTCATAATGTGTTAATTCTCTTTTGAGTCGCTTAAAGAAAGTTATTAAAAAGGTTTAAATCAGTCTAATAAGATTCCTAATTTTTAGCGTATTTTATTATTCCATCTCGGAACTTTTTTATGGAAAGTCGCCTCTAATAAAATATCAGTGCTTATTTTATACTTTATAAGTTGTCTTTTGCAGCCTTCCTTTTTATGTTTTTATTTTATCCATTTTTTTGCTCAGGTTGAGTTATTTTAGGCTAATACAGTTGCATGTGATATAACTTTTTGGCTACTGAAAAGAGTTTTGTTTGTAAATCTATACAGGGTAATTTAATCTGTTTTTTTTTATACAAAAATAATATTTTCGTTACAGACACATTAAGCAAAATTTAATATACTATTTCTTAATCATGCTGAAACTTTAATTGAATTATATAACTTTTTGCGCTGAGTTTGTTTCCTTAAATTATACCATTTTATTGGAGGGTAAAATATAAATGCCTTTTGTGGCTATCAGCAGGAGAATTTGGCGTTTTATTTTCTAATAATTTGTTTGTAAACATTATGAGATTTTCATCTTCGGATAATATCGTATTATGCAGAAATTAAGCTTGAAACTTCTATTTCTTGCGTTTATCTTAATTGCACGGCTATAAATGAAAACGATAAAGATATTTGTGCTGTTAAAAGTATTTAGGCTGCCAGTTTTAGAGCCCTAACTTGCTCAATGATTTTTCATTTTTTGTTTCACCACATCTTTTATATCGCTGGGTCTTTTCCATTGAATTATTGATTAATAACTGAATGTCACACTTTAGTACGAGTAAAGAGTACACTATTCAAGTCCCTTGGACGTTTCAAAGTAAGGGAGATGCCAACTAAATCAAATATAGTTGTCTCTTGCTCAGAAGATTTCTTAAGAGCGCTAAGCTCTAAAAGCCTAGACGCAGTGAATTTTGCAGTAGAAAGGACAAGCTTGAGCCCCAACGATTTTTTAGCACAGCAGCCCACCGGGTGTTATTTTGCAGCTCGTACACTTAATCAGAAATCTATTATGAATTTTCAAAGACACCTCAACCGTTTAATGCATGGCATCAAAAACAAAAACTTTGATTTAAAAGACGGATCAAGCTTGGAAGAGTCTAATGAACTTAATAATATTAACGAACGTTTGGAGTCACTTAGAAACTCGAACACGTTGTTCCCACTAATCAAACATTTATGCAAGTTTGGTCTTGAAAATTATTTTAAGGAAGCAACTCCGGAGACTGAAGCCAAACTTACATTTTTGCTTTCCTACGATAGGATGGCTGAGCTTCCAGTGGTTAAGCTTCATGTTTCTCCTCTCGTTACGCCCAAAACCTTAACGTGCGAGGTATTCTAGAAATGTGTATACTTGAATTTTTGGTTTATTATATACAGAAACAGGTGCTAAAATTCTTAGGTTGATATTTTAATTCATTCCCGTTCTAATCCTGACATTAAAGACTCGCAATGGGTCAGGTAACAGATATAGCGGGCTTTGGGCTCTAATTACAACCAAAGAGATCGACACGAGCTAGAAAAAAGCATGGCTCCAGGAATCAATGAGGTACTGTTGATGGATACTGATGGCAATATCTCTGAAGGAATGAGCTCTAACTTCTTTGCTGTGGTGAAATCTGCTGATGGCCACCAAGTTTGGACCAGTCCTTTAGAATACGTTCTTAGGGGCACTGTCATGGATATGGTTTTGGATGGATGTAAGCATCTTAATATTCCCCTTGTTTTCAAATTCCCCACTATCCATGACGCCATTGCGGGTTCTTGGTCAGGTGCTTTTATTACTAGTAAGCTTTCCTATTTACACTCTCTGACTTTTAGGCACTTCAAGATTGATGCTCCCCATTGAGAAGCTTCACATTCGAAGCCCACATGCTATTTCGGTTTCCTTACAATCTCCTAACAACGAACCCTATATTGGGGCCCTTTTGAACTATGTGAAGGCTCACATGGAATCGAGTGCCATGAGTTTGTTATAGGGATTTATACTCGTTACTTGTTTGATTGTTTACAATCATATTACACTGTTATTTATTTATTTTGTAAAATCTATTAAGATAAAGTCATATGTGGTACTTTTAGGTCTTTGGAATTAGTTAAATATTGGATCACAAATAGGTTTTTTGGTTGTGAAAGTTTGCTAAACGATTCACTCAAATTGCAGTTTCTATTAGATATTAACATCGTTTTACTGGTGTGATTCTTATATTACAAACCTTAATTAATATATTTATATTTCTATGGACAAAAAGTGCTACAATAAGACTAAGAGCAATAATTCTGACAAAATCTTGTTTAAAATTATGTTATGGCTTGCAGATTAGTTAGCTTGGTACGATCTTATGCATATGTTTGTATCTAAAATCTTATTTTTATCTAAACTTCTTGTACAGAGGTCTGGCATCTTATAACCATTCTGAGTAAAATTAGCTTAAACTAATGACATTTTTATATAGATAAATACTTTCCATATATTTTCCCAAAACAAATACTTTCAAACTTCATCTAAACTCTGTTTTAGATATAATGATAAATACTTTGCATCAACAATAGAGCTAAAATTAAAACGAATCTTAAAACTTTTACGGTTTACATATGACTATAACTTCTATTATAAGTTTTAGCTTTGCTTATTGTTATCACACCATTTTACAGTGTACGATGATAAACTATATATTTTAAATGATAAACTTTGATAAGATCAATTAGCTCTTAATGCAGCCTATCTTTGAGGATTAGCCAAATTTAAACCTTTTGGTCTTTTCTTATCTTTGCTGTGATTTATCCCTTTCAGAATTTTTTTTAGTTTCAGCCTTGGATTTATTAAATTTTATTCGAGGTGGGCTAACCTGGGGACGATACTGCACCAATTAAAGGGATTCAAATTAATTGGAAAGGAGGATAAAACCCGGAAAACCTCCACACGCAGCATATGATAGGTCAGGAACTCCATGGACCGCCTTTGCTATTCGCTATCTCAGTTTGGGGCATTGGTGCGCAACGCCAACACAGTCATAATCATCCCATACCCAAAGTTCATATACCGGGATTGAACTCAGGAGGCAGTGGTCATTAAGTCCATACTCTACCACTGGGGTACCCTCCCTTTCAGCCTTGAATACAGTTCATAGAACACCTATGTTTTCTAAATACCTATACCCAGAATTTAGGTTTTAATCTGATTAGATTTTGCTTTAGATTTTCTTAAGTTTACTTTACATAAGCTACTTATAGTTGTCATAGTACTAGCATCGCCAACACTATGGATGCTTTTATATCAACCAAGTAGTGAGGAAGCATAAAACATCTAAAACATGTCAAGTCATTACCTAAGAACTTTTTACGAAGATAACATTATTGGTAAACAACTTACTCTAAAGATTTCTATAACATCAACTTATAGGACAAGAACCATCGCAGAATTTATTCTAGCTTTATCGAGGACATGCACATGAATACTTGCAAACTGAGGAAGAGCTTAATTCAAGCAAAAGCAAGTTTTAAATCTAAAGTATAAAGCATGCATCTTACAGACACAATTTAAAAAGCATAGTTTAGAAAATTAAACCTTTGTCAGTCTAGAAGAAAAGCGCTTAGTAACATTGGTTTTAAATGAGTTACTAATACAGGACTAGACTATATTAATTGCCTAAATGCATAAAGCTTTTTTAAATTAGTAGATTTTATAAACTTGTTTGTCAAGCATATAAAAGATAAAGATGGTGGTTTTCAACACTGACTTTACTATTGATTTGAACAAAAACAAAAATTAATAAAAAATAATGATGATGACTATGAATAAAAGAACGTTATTAAGTGAGGGGTAAAGATAAACCTATATTACATGCTTGAAGAAGGATCTAAGAGTTTATGCAGTTTATAAAGCACTGCACAAGAGCTTTTGCAATTGGTTAAATAGGCACAAGTCACATTTGTAAAGAGTTTTATAATTAAACTAAGATGAATGCTTACTTACTAAAGCAATATCTAATAGGTAGATCTTTTAAGGCTTTATAATTGCCACTAACCCCATATTATGCCTTACAGTCTATAGCTAGTAAATATCAAGCTTAAGGCAGCTAGATATTTCTTTGCAAGTTAATAGCCTTTATATCAGATGTAAGTGATTCAAAACCATTTAAGCCTTTTAAGTTAGTCTTATAAAAAATTTACCTTTTTATATTCTGTATATTGAAAGAAATTAGCCGTACTATATGCTTTTTAATTTCAATATAATAATTTTTATTGATAGTAAGATAAGATTTTTAACTAATCATAAATAATTTATTGTGCTTATTAGCATATGAGAAATTTTAAAAGTCTATACTTAGCTAATAGGGGAGGATACCTCAGTGGTAGAATAGGGACCTCTACTGCTGCCTCCCGAGTTTGATTCCAGTACAGGAACTTTGGGTAGGGGACAATTATGACTGTGTTGGCGTTGCACACCAATGCCCCAAACCAAGATAGCAAATAGCAAAGGTGGTCCATGGAGTTCCTGGCCTATCATATGCCATGCATGGAAGTTTTCCAGATTTTATCCTCCTTTCCCATTCTTTCAATTTTCCCACAATTGGTGCAGTATTGTCCCCATGTCGGCCCACCTCAAATTTAATTTAAAAATTTATAAATCCATACTTAGATAATATAGTTTAGCATTATGATACTGAGTGCAACAAAAAATTAGTATGTAAATGATATAACACCTCAAAATCCTAATGTCTTCTAAAATTTGTTTATATAAATAAAAATCAGAACATTCATTTTTAAGGCTTGAATACCTTATTATGCTAGAAATGTTATGAAGAAATGTATAAATTGCAAACTTAAAGTGCCTACTTGAAAAAAGATTGCATGAAAGTTCATATACTTTATGATTATATATCTACTATACTTTAAAAAATCATCTAATGCAGAATAAAATGGATGGTGTACTAATATATAATGTGAATATCTATAGTAGGCACTTTATATAAAAAGAAGTAGTTCTCAAAAGTGAATATGTTGCCAAATTTGTAACTTAAGATCTGGAAAATTTCAAATAAATAGGTTATATTATGTTTTAGTATTTATGACTATTTTAAAGAACACATATAGCAACTTCTTGGAAAAAAAAGGATAATACCATCAATAGTTTTTGTATAGGATATGTATAGTTTACTAACTTAAGGTAACTTTATGTTATTTAGCTTAGATCATAGGATCAGTCTGATTTTCAAACTATATAATATAAAAAGAGTTATCATCTAAAACAAATAGTAACTCACAGGTTCTTAAATACAGATCTTTCCTTTATCTACTATATCTCTTACCTTTAAACAAATTTTTGGACAACTGGTGCTGTTATATCATATCTTTATATCATTGCTTTATAAATAGTTAACTGATTCCAAGTTTTATTACAATTGTTTCATAATAAGCTTATCCTAATGATATCAGAATACTCATATAATTAGAATTTTAGGCATATTTTACATTAAGCTACCTTTGTAAGGCATCAGGTGCCAGCTATCAAGATGGACAAGAGTATGCATCACTTTGGAACCAAAAAGGGTTCAAACTCCAAGGCCCTGCCCCTCACCCAAATCTATAACTTAAAGCATATCTTGGATAAAAGTTGGGTAACTGCTGTTTCTCCCTGCTTGCCATATGCCTTTCCCTTATTCAACTCTCAGCCCAAACCCATTCAAGTCTTAAAATCTGCAGATTTTACCTATGAAAAATCAAAAAACTTTGTGTAAACTATAACTCAAAAATCTCAACCACCAGGGCCCCATGCCTCTCCCCCATCAGGTGGTGCAATCAGGAGCCAACCTGAAAGGGAAAATATATCTACTTAGGTTAAATTTGAGAGAGAAGTCAAAAGGAAAGGGTCAAAAAAGGGATCAAATTTTCTTTATTTTAAATACAAAAAAACAAGTCTGACTATTCAAAGATTGGGAAAATAATGTACAGATAGCTTGGAAATGTTATCCAATATTATTGAAGGAAAAAGGTGTTTAAGACCGTTAGTTTATGGATTCAAAAATCATAAATTGTTATCTATTATTATACATAACTTAGAAGCTCTTCCTGTGAGCCTTGGGGAACAAACCTTATAGTCAATTGGATAAGTTTTCATTTTAAATCAAGGGGGAAAAATCCAGCACCTGTCCCTTTTGTTACCTTGGGTGATTTAGCCCATGTGTTAGATAAGAAATAAGTAACAACGCACCCCCTAATAATTGTGCCTTTTTCTCATCTGCTCACCAAAAAAAGTTGATGAGTTAAATATTGGAGGTTTGTCAGAAGGTGGTGGTGATCAGAAGCCATTGCTAGGGGATGGTTAGCAGCAATTATCCTCAAGAGATTCTTCCTTCTGGTTTATGTTTTCCAGCAAAAATAAATTGTTAAACAGCAAAGTCATTTTCAATTGATACACTCTCAGACTCAAATTCTCATTAACTCTTCCCTGAAATCAGTAATATGAACTGTAAGGCCTCAGGGTCCAGCCATCAAGCTGGACAGAGGTGTGCACCCCTTTAGAACCAAAAAGGGCTCAAATCTCTGGCCCTTCATCTCATCCAGATCTCTGACCTATGGCATATCCTAAATGAGAGATGGGTAACCACTGCCTCTCCCTGCTTGCCTTACACCTATTCCCCAACTACCACTGTACAACTTCATCATCCTCTCTAAAGGTCAGTGCCTTCAAAGGCTAATCAATTATTAGTTGAATGTGGTTTTAGCTAAATCTCTTAGAGAACTGAGCTTCCTAAGGCAATCTCTCAACAGAAATTTATCATTGAGGCTACTTTATTTGCTTTAAACAGAAAATGTCTTCTGTATAAAAACAGGCAAAGTTTTTACTAATAAAAATACTAGTAAATTTGAAGGTATTTTTATAAATCACAATTTTGGAAATATTTATAGAACACTGAGATATTTGGGTTTACCTAGAATAACTTGGCGTGACAATTGAAAAATGAGTAGGGTAAAGAGACCTCTTTGACAATGTGGCAGGTGACATAGGCTTTCTTTTCATCTGACTCTCTTTTGCCAGGGAGGCTAATTCTGGGGACCTCCAAATGGCAAGATCTTCACCAGATGACTTGGTGCCTTTATTAGTAGAATTGGCAGATCCTTTCAAGTTTGAGTTTCCTTTCACCCATTTGAGATTTCATTGTTTGATTCATTCTCAATGTTCATTGAATTGGTGGAGCTTCTATAACCAAATTGCAACTCAGGTCATGTTTGAATTCCGCTCAGGAAAAACTAATTCTCATAATTCCCAACAATGCCCCTCCTCAAGATCTTGCCAAGGAGGGACATAATTTTGGAGGAATCTAGCATGTACCCACTTTACAACGGCACCCAACTTTATGGAAGCAATTGTTTATTTTGGACCTTGATGGTAGATTACCTGGTAGGTACCTGACTACAGAGTATCAAGTTTATGTATTCATCCCTGGGCCAGTGATGGTAAAATAGGATGAGATCCCCAAATTGAACTCAGCTAGGACCAGCTGCCAGGCATTACATTGATCAGCTTCTCTTTGTCAAATATTTTCCATAGATCTAGCAGCCAAAACTTGTACCCTAAATAGCTTATTGGCCAATCACCGCATGGCTAAGTTAGTGGTTTCTGATGTGGAAGTTTTGAGTATAGGCTGTACACTAGAAGGCAAAATTGGTTCTTGGCCATATAGGGCTCAGAAAGGAGACATTTTAATGATTTGATGATAGCTAACATAACATGCTAATAAAGCCACTGGAAAGTATTCATTCCATCTTGAAGGATTGGAGGAAGCCATTATACAATGAATGGCAACTAAAGAACTGTTCACTCATTATACAGATCTGTTGGTAGCCAGATGATAAGGTCTTGTGAAAGAGTAATAAGTGCCCATTAGAGAGTTAAGATTGGAAACCACAATGGAAATAAAATTGTACCATCGTCAGATAGCAGCACCTTAGGACTGCCATGTTGATTGATAACCTGCTTCAGCAAGAAGGATGCTTTTGTTTTGGAAGTTAGGGAGGCAACTGAGATAGCCTGGCCCCATTTTGTAAAGTGATTAACTGCAAGAATGATAAATAGTGACCGTACATTGCCATAGGTAAGGGTTCATATACGTTAATGCTAACCAAGGTAAACTGGGGCCATGGGCACATGACATGATGCTGGTATAGAGAATTGGGAGGCTTCTGATTGTCACAAGTGAAATATAAGTCAACAACATCCTGGACTGTCTCAATTGTTCCTTCCCAGTAGCAGCAGGCTCTTTAACCATTGATAGGTTTTTTCACTGTGCCATGCTCCACGGCAACATGAGCCTCCAGAGAAGATTTTATCTGAGCAGAGAGTCAAACATACAGTAGCCAAGAAGTACCAGCTTTCTTATATAACAATCCGTTTTCAACTCAAGTCTGAGCAGCCATCTGCTTTAAACGTTGCTGCATTGTTGATGGCTCACGGATCCATTATTCCAGTTTAGCAATGTGCTTGTAGATCCAGTCCTCTTTGAAAGCATAAAGAGCCAGGATAGACAATTGGGACAACATGTCAGCAATTTAGTGTATTATCCCCACATGATGGACTATCAAGAAGTTGTAATTCTAGAGCTTAAGGGCCCATCAGCCAATCGTCCATATAGGTCTTTCATCTGCTGTAACCACCATAGTGAAACATAATCCATCACTAAAGTGAAACGATTTTTGTGCAGAAAAGGATGGAAGTGTCTAATAGCCAATAATAAAGTTAGACACTCACGTTTGGTTAAACTTTAATTTTATTCTGCTTAGGTTAACATCTTACTAAAGTAGGTTATGAGGTGATCAACTTGGTTTGCATCCAGTTGAGCAAGAATGGCCCCCACAGCTACATTTCTAGCATCAGTAAATAGAATGAAGGGTTTATTGAACTAAGGATGTACCAGAATAGGAGCCTAGTCAGAGCTTTCCTTAAGACATTGAAGGACTGCTGCTGGGAATCCTCTTATTGAAAAGAAACTTCTCTATGGAGGAGGTAGGTCAGTGACTTTAAAAAGCTCAACAAAGTGGGGTATAAATTGTTGGTAGTACATGACCATGGTGAGAAAAAGCTGAATGTCATTCAAATCGCTGAGTCAAGTTAACTTCTTGATAGCAGTCACCTTGTTGGACAAGGGCGAAATTCTTTTGCAGGTGACCTTATGACTAAGGAATCACATCTCAGTCTGGAATAAATGACATTTAGTGGTCTTTAACTTCAATGCAGCAGAGTGTAGCCATAAAAATGCTTCCTTCAAGTGGGCCAAATGTTTTCAAACATGCACAAAAATACAGTTACATCATCCAAGTAGACCAGCACACATAACATTTTCAGGTCTCCCAACAGGCAGTCCATGGCTCACTGGAAAATGGCTGGGCATTGCATAGACCCTGAGGTATGCAATTGGATTCAAATAAACCCTCACTTGCCATGAGTGCGCATTTCTTTTGGTCATCTGGAACAAGCTCTATTTGCCTTACCCACTGGCAAGGTCCATTGTTGAGAAAAATTGGGACCCAGCTAAGAGGTGTAAGGAGTTGTCAATCCTAGGTAGCGGATAGCTATCCTTCCAGGTAATGGCATTCAGATGTCGCTAGTCCATTACTACATGATGCCCTCCATCCTTCTTCTGCACAAGCAACAATGGCGAGGCCCAGAGGACTCAGGGATAGTTTTAGTAACCCAGAGTCTAATAGTTGTTTCAATTATTTTGTTACCTGGGCTTCCTCAACTTTAGACTTCTGATAGAGACAGACGCAAATTGGAGGGGCATCGCCAGTCAGCACTTAATGTTGCACCCCCTGATCATCTTGAAATCTTATGGCACAGTGAAGGATATATCAGCATATTCTTCAATTAGGGCATCAGCCTGTTGTTCACAAGTGCATGTGTCACCAAATTCCACCTTAACATGGGCTATCATAACATTTTCTTCCATTCCTAATTCTCATGGGTCTCCACATCCTTGTATGAACTCAATCTGGTCAATGGGCAATATCTGTACATATGTGATGGGTCAGCTTTGAGTTATCTTCATCAGTCAATCAGTAAAGTTGGCTATTAGGACAGTCAATGGACCCTGGTAAGCGGGATCCAGCACTCCAGGACAGGTAATTGGTTCAAAAATGGTTAGATTACTCTCTAACTTGAATTTCCAATAATTGGTCCATTGGTATTTAACTTGGAGACCAATGTTGTAAGTCCTGGGGAACATCCCCTGGATGTTGATTGGGCCATCTTCCCGTTTCCAAGTAAGAAGACACCAAAGAGGATGGCGGTACCTCTCATTACTCAGGGCGATCTCGCTCACATAGTAGATAAGCGATGGGTAACAGCTCTTCCACTTAGGACCCCACCCCAAGTACCCACACTCACCTTGGAAGAACTGTTATGGGGAATTAGCAAAATATGCGCCGAGATTGTCAAATCAAAATTGGCTGGAATGCCTAATGGTTCCAATTAAATCAATATGCTGATCAAACAAAGCACCTTCCAACCAAAGTCATCAGGGATCATCCTTGATGATCAGGCTATAGCATCGGGTGCCATCAATGAGGATTCAAAGCCTCCTGCTAGCAATTTTGGCATTGTGGCTGATGTGATGTCACTGACTAAACGAATGGTCCAGCAACCAAGCATGGGTGGGTTGGGCGTCCTGAACCCATTCCCAACCAAATGGCCCACCCCTATATGGGGTGGCCTTGGGGGATTCCCATCGCTTGTCAGGCCAAATGCTGTTCTGCCAACCATCAGAAATGTAGCTGAGCCTCAGTTTGGATGCTCGAGGTCAAACCAACAGTGACTCAGCCAACTGCCAAATTTTGAGATGTCAGTTCCCAAGGAACAAACCCGCCCATTCCCAAACATTTGCTGGTTAGGCCAAAATTGAGGGTCCCAATCCTGGCTTGTCACTACCCCAATTGACCACTATTTAATCAGTTGCATAGCACTGAGAAAATTGTTGGTCGATTTTCTTCATTTCCTTTTTTTAAAATTTTGCCAAAAAACCAAATAATTTTGATTATCTCTTCTAACTGCATCCCTGATGGCGTTTCCCTGGTGGCCCGTCAGTCCATATACTGGATGGGCTCTACCAGCACTCTTGGTCACTATGGCCACCTCCGTCATCAATTGGATTCAGCAAGTACAATATTTTTGGCTCTACAACCCCATTATCACCAACTATCAACAGCAATACACGGGAATCTTGTAGCCTTATGTCCACAAATTGCAATAGAGAATCTGTCTCCTTGCCACCCCAGTTGAAATGACCCCATATGCTGAAGAACTCATTGAGACTATCTCAGCAATCCCACCCCCTTCAGCAAGATCCCCTGTGTCAGGAGTGGGTTCAGTGTGGTTCATCATCGGGATCATACTCACTATTGTGCTGCACCAACAATTCATCATTTCCCAATGCTCAGCTCCATATCAAGTCATCCAGTCAGCAATGCCTCTGGAATTCTGGCTTGCTTTTTGGGTGCTTATGCATCCCAACTGGCAGGCTGGTCTAAACTTCTTCTGCCATTTCCATTACATAATTGACCAACCATTATTTCCTGCCACTTCCGCCTTGTTCTTCAAACTGGGCGCCGCAGTGGTTACTCTTTACTAAACAAATGTGCAATCAGTAGTTTTCTGTTTGTTGTTTGTCTGGTAACTTTCTAACTTTGGGAGAAGTATCCACTCTACCTTGGGAAATCTCTTTCAATCCACCCAATCTGCGCAGATTGCGCCTCTTCCTCCTTCCACTAGCCCAGAGGAAAGTTCAGTGTCCCCTCCCAGGAAATCACCAATCAAGTTTTCAACGTGCTTGACAAAGTGCAAATGCATACGGCAATTGTGCTTAATAACACTTCCACGTTATCCCATGCCCAACAAAGGATCACGTTGTTAGACGCTGTGGATGGGGATGCCCCCCTGGGTGAGAGGTCTTTTGCGCTCTTCCTCACAAGCAGGAGACTCCACCCCACTGATGGCTGTCATGTCAGCCGCCCTGAAGCCCCCTGTGTCCCAATCAGACCACCTATTCAGATTGATCTATGCCATGGCCAAAGCCCCTAGCTTGGGTTCTTTGCTTTCTACCTTTCATGAACTGGCCCCACGTCAGGTCTATCTATTGATATGCTTCAAACAGCCTTTAGATTGGGCTTGGATTCAGATTCCACTCATCACGAGGTCTGGTATACCATCCAAGGATCAGTAGATCAAATATGTGCCTCTGCAACCACCATCAATGCCTTACCCTGTCATGTACCCGTTATCAGAAGGCGAATTTCTTGACTGTATTACCCAAAGAAGATGCAGATGATGCGCCTATCTCTGAATTAGCAGTAGATCTGGGTACCAATCTTGCTGTAACCCCTGAGTCTGAGTTGGCAGGTACAGAGTTAACTATTAATGATTCTGTTCAAGCCCAGATGGAAGAAGTCATTTCCCCCGCCCTCATACCCCCCCCCCTTCCAATTTTTGCTCCGGCAAAGGACCCCAACCTTACCCCTGATATGCCCGTTATTTCTTCAGTTGTCAATAAGTCAGTTGAATCTTCCAATAAACAAAATTTTCACTTATTTCCTAGTGCCTATGAAGATCAGTGTTGACTCGCATCATGTCTCCTTCAAAGCTCTGGTGGATACCAGAGCTGTGGGGAACTTCATGAGTGTTGAGTTGGTGCAACAATTAAAGCTGGAAATGGATGCAGGCTCCTCAGTGATGGTGGCCTCATCTGCTTATCAACCCTCATATGTTGTTTGCCAAATGGTACTCTTTTCAATCCACCAGTTCAGCTTCTGCAATCACTTTTTGGTTATGCCAAACTTGGTGTTTCTAGTGATCTTAGGTGTGGGGTGGTGGCGCTGACAACATGTGAAGATTCATTTAGAGTCTAATACATTATCATTTACCAATGATCATTTGGAGGGAGAATTCCCTCTGATTGACACCCTCAAGAAGATACAAGGAACCAGCTCTATCACTACCCTGGTCACTTCTGCGGGCATTCTGGCCAATTTCCCTGGAAAGCTTAATGCAATATCGGAGAATCTTCAACATGGAAAAGGTGGATCACCTGCCTAAGCACACTAGGTTCAATTGTGGGTTTTGAACAATTGTGAAGTTGAACATCAACTGTTCGTTGTATCCTCATACAGCGGAGGAAGAAGTTGCACTCAATACCTGGTTGGATGATATGTTGAAAAAAGGTTGGTTGTTAAAAGAGACCTCACCCATCGCCTCCCTCATCGTCTTTACAAAAAAAACGGATGGTTCTCTCCATCCCTGCATGGATTATGGTCATTTGAATAAAATAACAGTTTCTGATCCCTACCCATTGCCCCTGGAGCAGACAATCAGCCAGGCAATCACCAAATCCCGTGTGTTCTCTAAGCTGAATCTGGTGAACGCCTTCAACCAAATTTGGGTAATGGAAGGGAAGGAATGATTAACCATGATCTGGATGAAGCAAGCCATTTTTTAATTTCGTGTAATGCCCTTTGGGCTGAAGAATGCTCCCACTATGTTTCAACAGATGATTGACAATGTACTGGGTGACCTCTGGTTTACCTGTGCAATTGCATACATTGATAAATCCTATTTCACTCTCCAACTCCCAAACAACACGCTACTGACTTGAAAGCGGTGGTGGTCGCCTTGCATAAGGCAGGGCTGTTCCTCAAACCGTCCAAGTGTGAGTTTTATAAGGAGGAGGTTACTTTTCTCAGGAACCTGGTTCTCAAAGATGGCTATGCAATCCCTCTCAACAAGTTAGATGCGATCCAAGAATGGCCAACTCTGACTACACAGAAACAACTTTGGAGTTTTTGGGAATTATCATCTTCTTAAAAGTTTTCCCCAGCACTTTCCCAGTTGGCCGCACCACTCCACCCCTTACTAGGAAAAATGTACCGTTTTGTTGGACGCCTGAATGCCAGCAGGCGTTTGAATTAAACAAGGAGGTGTTTGTGTCTCCACCCATTTTGAAACATGCTGATACCACCAAACTGTATATTGTTGCATGCGTTGCCATGTCGGTAGCAGTGGAAGCAGTGTTACTTCAGGAGCACGATGGTCTTGAACATCTGGTTGCTTACTTTTCCTAGAAATTCACAGCCACAGAGCAGTCTTGAGCCATTTACAACAAGGAATTGGCAGCTGTTGCATGGGCATTAACTCATTGGCGGTATCTGTTGCAGGGTGCCCACCATAAATAAAAGGTCTGCATGGATCACCAGGCCCTTTTGTATTTTCACAAACCCCAAAAATTGGTGCATCGGCAGGCCCATACCTATAAGGACCTGTGCATTTTTAACTTTAAATACAAATTCGTTAAAGGTGCGGTCAATGTACTTCCCAATTTCCTAAGCTGCAGTCCCACCCACTGTCCCTCAGAACCAGAGGAAGTGGATCTCTTTACTGTGATTCCTGCCACTCAGATCCTGTCAATTGTTCCCAACATTGTGTCCTCCGTTGCTTTGGCTCCTGACGCCCCACTAGTAGCTCAGGTTTTAGACAGTCAAATGGCCTTCCCTGAGGGTGTGGAGTTGGTCGAGAAGTTGGCTCACTTGAGTCACAAACACTCCCTATACTCCTTAGAAGAGGGACTCATTTACTTCTGATCTCCCATTTGGGTTCCCCTCCTTCCAATCAGAAGTATTCCACACACATCATGATACCCCACGGTTGGACATCTCAATAACAAGAAATGCATCAATTTGATCAAGCAAACCTTTAATTGGGCAGGTCTGACAAAAGAGATCCCAGCTTGGATCGCCAATTGTGTTATTTTTACTAGGGCCAAGTTGGACCGCTCTGGGAAAAATGGCCTCCTGCACCCCTTACAACAGGCAGAGGGCCCATGGACCTCGGTGTCCATGGACTTTATTGTTGAACTCCCCTGTTCTAACAGGTTCACAGTGGTGATGGTAGTGGTGGATTGTTTCACGAAATTTTCCCTTTTTATACCTTGTACTTCTGTGATTATGTCAGAAGAAACTGCCCATCTTTTCATATGCCATGTGTTTTTGATGTTCAGTCTTCCCCGGGAATCATTAGTGACTGGGGTTCACAGTTTACAGTGCAGTTTTGGAGTGAACTTCTATTGATACTGAAAATATCCCCCTGTCAATCTATGGCGTATCACCCTCAGTCCAATGGACAGAATGAGCGGGTCAATCAAGTCCTTGAACAGTACCTGCGTTGCTATGCAGCAGCAGCGCAGGATACTTGGGCTGGTGACTTATCCCTTGCTCAATTCGCTTACAATAACAGGGTCCACGCGTCCACAGGGTTTTCCCCTTACGAAGCAACGTTGGGTTATAATCCTTCATTTTTGGTCAGGCCGTGCTTGCGGCCTGAGGTATAAGCTGCCGCGGACCATGCTGCCCATATCAGATCAACTCAAACTTTAGTGTGGGAACACCTTACCAAAGATATCAATGACTACAAGCAGTTTGCGGATTGTAAGCATCTTCCAGGTCATGATTTTTTGGTGGGCTCCTACGTCATGCTCAATACCCATCATTTAAGAATTTAAACCCCTTTCAGTAAATTTGCCAGTAAATGCTCAGGCCCCCATTTAGTAGAGGAGGTACTGGGTAATGGGGCGTTTCAACTGAAGCTTCCTGCGCATTGGAAGCAGCACCCTGTTTTCCATGTTTCCCAGCTGTCACCCTTCAAGGGTGCAATAACCACGGAACCAGAACCAATCATCGTTGATAATGGCTAAGAAGCTAAGGTAGAGGCTATCCTGGCATCCCAGAAGTTGCAACGTTCCATCCAATATCTAGTGGCCTGGAAAGGGTATCTGGCCTACAAAAATAGTTGGGTCAAGGCGTGCTATTGCGCAAATTGCATGGACCTGGTTGAAGCATTCCATATATCCCACCCTGAGGCTCCCCGTCCCCCCAGAAAGTCGTGACAATTATGGCAATCAAGTTACCCAAGGCACACAAGAATGTGGCTCTGGTGCAGTTTTCCAGTGGGGGTGCCCTTCCTTTGGAAAAAGGAAAGGGTAATGTAAGTCCTGGGGAACGTCCCCTGGCTGTTGATAGGGCCAGCTTCCCATTTCCAAGTAAGAAGACACCAAAGAGGATGGCGGTACCTCTCATTACTCAGGGTAATCTCACTCATGTAGTAGACGAGCGATGGGTAACAGCTCTTCTGCTTCAGACCCCACCCCCAGTACCCACACTCACCTCAGCAGAATTGTTACAGGGAATTAGCGAAATCTGAGCCAAGATTGTTGAATTGAAATCAGCTGGAACGCCTGATGGTTCCAATTTGATCAATATGCCGATCAAACAAAGCACCTTCCTACCAAAGTCATTGGGGATCATCCTTGACAATCAGGCTATAGCATCGGGTGCCATCGATGAGGACTTGAAGCCTCCTGTTGGCAATTCAGGCATTGCAACCAATGTGATGCCACTGACCGAATGAACAGTCCAGTGACTGAGCATGGGCGGGTTGGGTATCCTGAACCCATTCCCAACAAAATGGACCTGCCCCTATGTGGGGTGGCCTTGGGGGATTTCCATCGCTTGTTGGTCCAAACACTGTCATCCCAACCATTGGAAATGTAGCCAAGCCTCAGTTCAGATGTTCGAGGTCAAACCAACAGTGACTTGGCCCACTGCCAAATTTTGCAATGTCAGTTCCTAAGGAACAAACCCGCCCATTCCCAAACAATTTTCTGGTTAGGTCAAAATTGAGGGTCCTGATCCCGGATTTTCACTACCCCAATTGACCACTATTTGATCAGTTGCATAGCACTGAGAAAATTGTTGGTCAATTTTCTTCATTTCCTTTTAATAAAATTTTTGCCAAAAAAAACCAAATAATTTTGATTATCTCTTCTGACCGCATCCCTGATGGCGTTTCCCTGGTGGCCCATTGGTCCATATACTGGATAGGCTCTACCAGCACTCTTGGTCACTATGGCTCCCTCTGTCATCAATTGGATTCAGCGAGTCCAATATTTTTGGCTCTAAAACCCCATTGTCACTAACTTCCAACAGCAATACATGGGAATCTTGTGGCCTTATGTCCACCAATTGCAAGAGAGAATCCTTCTCCTTGCCACCCCAGTTGAAATGGCCCCATATGGTGAAGAACTCATTGAGACTATCTCAGTGATCACACCCCCTACAGCAAGATCCCCTGGGTCAGGAGTGGGTTCAGTGTGGTTCATCATCGGGATCATACTCACTATTGTGCTGCACCAACAATTTGTCATTTCCCAATGCCCAGCTCCATATCAAGTCATTTGGTCAGCAATGCCTCTGGCATTCTGGTTTGCTTTTGGGTGCTTACGCATCCCAACTGGCAGGCTGGTCTAAACTTCTTCTGCCGTTTCTATGACAAATGTCCACTGAGATCTGTGATTTAGGTGGTATGACTAAGCGGCCAGGCACATATAAAGGCATTCCTTCCATAGCCTCTGCATGAGAAGGTGGAAACTTGGTCTTTGGTCTAATAACCCAATACTTTAGTCATTCAATGCAGTCCAGGTATTCAAGTAAGCAGAATATAATGTTTCTCTTACCTTTCTCCTTAGGAACGTCTTTCACAACCAGAAAATGCGGTACCCTAAAATAGAAAAGTAAAAACTCTTGTGACTTATTAGAGTAATAAATTAAACTAGGAACTGGGTGCCAATCAGCAAGTCGTAACCAACGTTTTCAACATGATGACAGGAGCCATAATAACCAGAGAGCAAAATTTAAGAGGCAAGGAAGAATAGGCTCCCAGGGAGTGGGTACAATGAGGTCCCACTGTTCTGAATTTGAGTGAGTGATTCTGGTCCAGTGCGACCTTTATCTGCTTAACCAGCTGAGAGGAGATGATGTTGACATGGGAGTCAGGGTTGAAGATGACCAAGAACGTCACTTTGTGGATAATGACCTCTACTTGGATAGCTTTGGTGCCAAAGTGGGGAATTGATTAAATGGAGTTTCCTGGAGGGAGAGGTCCAGAAACGGCAGAGTAAGAGAATGATTAGACTTTTAAAAGATTTAGTTATCTTGGACCTCCAATTTATCAGGTTTCTCCAGAACATAACATTCAGCGCAGATAGCAGCAAAAAGTGAGGTTGAGGCGTTGAATCATCAGCAGAGGGTGCCTCACACCCTAAGATGACTTTAATCTTCCCAACTTATTGGCTTGCTTCTTCCAACAGGAACTTTCTTGGTGGCCAAAGATTCTGCAATAAATGCATGAGTCATGACATGGTTTTGATCTCTGAAAGTGACCAACAACATGGATATTGGGTTGATTCCCCTTATTTGGAGCTTGGCATACATCAGGCTCAGGCAATTCCATTATGGACTCCTTACTGTTGAGGATAGATTTAAACATTTTTTTGGAATTATGGAAATAGAGTACTAAGTTAGTACTGTGTTGAAAAGCGGTAAGAACAGCCAAGATGGCATTACCCTTGATACTCGGTCACAGGAAGCTAACGCCCAGGCTTCATGATAGAAGTGTACCACAAATTCTATATAAGTTTCTCCTTATCTTGGGCAAAGGCATGAAAGCCTGCTTGAAGTTAGAGAGAGTTAAGTTACTGCCAAATTCTTTTATAAAGGGCTTCCTTAATGGCTGCCCACGTAGTTCATGCCTTGAAATAAGGCATCATAATTTTTTGTGCCTTGCCATCCAAACAGGTATGTATATGCTAGCATTTTTTTAATTGATAGCCAGCTCCATTGCTCCATTATATACAAAGAGGTACAACTGAATTGGCTCAGCTCTAGGGAAGTACTTTTCCATAAAGTTAGGTTTGAAATATCCAACAGGCTTATAGATGACATAGATATCAGGAGAGAGCGGCCGTTCTGAGTCAGTGGGCTCCTTGGTGCCTATATCAGTATGCGGGATATCCATATTAAACTGACAGCAGATCTTGTCCATGTCATTCTGAATGGTGGCGTAGCATTCATTAACGTGATTGAGGGGTTCTTAGAATTCAAAAGTTGGCATAGACTCATGATCTCTTCAGACTTTTAGACCAAATGTTCATAGAAAGTATCCTGTTTAGCTTCATTTGTTTAAAGTTGTGTAATCATCCACTCAATATGCCAATTTTCTTGGTTTTGGGAGATGACCAGATTTGTTCAGGTACCAGTATTCTCATAGTGGTTGTACAAGGAGGGAAAGGTTAAACCAGTATCCAGATGCTCCCCCTTGATAGTCATCTCAGCTCCTTGGGCCACCAGTAACAGTTGTCAATCAAAATATTTAAGTCAAGCTTTGTGTTCATCATTAAAAAAGGATTTAGCAGGTAAGGAGGCGCCTGGAGGACCTTGGGGACCTCCAGGCCTGGGGCCCTTGCTCTCCTTGTATCCAATCAGGTCCTGTTTCGCTGTGGGCTCATGTTGCACCATAGCTTCTGGGGTTGGCATCATCACAAGTCGTTCACCCATCTGCTAGATATAGCCAAACAAATCAATGAGTTTAAAAATCAGTTACTTGGCAATCTTTAGAAATTCAGTTGAGGAGGGTGGATAAAGCACGTAACACACTTTAGTCCATGCCAGTGGTTTTGAACCATCCACTGGGCGAATTCATTATGTAAGTATTGGATGCCTCCAGTGTCAATCTGTCCAAGTTTGTGTTGGTTGTCATTGATCTCCAACAGTTGCTTAGAGTGGCTTCCCAATTATTTCAACCAAAACTAGAGGAAGTGTTGTATAACTCAAGGAGCTGAGAGTGATTCTGGTGGTTTAATCGTAACTGTTCCTGCATCTTCATGTGTTGGAGTGCAAGCAACTGCATGTGTTCATATAAGGCAGGATGCACAAATTTTTGTAGGTACAAATCCATATTGGTCGCTCCTATATCACTGCTTGAAAGCTCTGCTGAGGAATAGAATCAGCGCATTTGAATAGTCAGGTAGAGCTCTACAATAAGTTCTCCCACCGGGGGTTACAACTTTGCTTGAAGGCTCCTAAATTGTTTGAGTAACATTGGGAGCCTGAATTTGATAGATGAATTCATTGGGCACTAAGACAGTTAAAGTTATGGTTTTGCAAAACTCACGTTCGTGTGGTTGAGGTAGCATCACATCTTGTATATTGCTAGATATCCATCAGGTCAAACTCATATTCTCCTCCATATTGGGAGGACTGTCTTTGCTGGAGTTGTTCATATGGAAGGTAAGTCTTCATCAGGAGCCTCAGAAGGACCTTTCAGGGAGCGCCAGTTTGTAGGACTTCATCATCCTCTCTGAAGGTAAGGGCCTTTGAAGGCGGTTTGTTTATTAGTCAAACATGGGTCCAGCAGAATCTTTTAAGGTCTGAGTTCCCTAATAAAAACTTTCAACGGAAATTCGTCATTGAGGCTATTATATTTGCTTTTGAACAGCCAAGGTCTTCTGTATAAAAACAGACAAAATACTCACTAGTAAAAATACTAGGAAATATGAAGTAATTTTATTAATCAAAAAATTTGGAGATATTTATAGGCTGCCAAGATATCAGGCTCGCCTAGAGCAAACTTGGTATGATAATTGGGAACAAGCAGGGTAAGGAGACCTCTTTGACAATGTGGCAGGTAGCATAGGCTTTCTTTTCATCTGACTCTCTTTTGCCAGGACGGCCAATTCTGGGGACCTCCAAATGGCAAGATCTTCACCAGATGTCTCAGTGCCTTTGTTAGTAGAAATGTCATATCCTTCCAGAATTTGAGTTTCCTTTCGCCCATTTGAGATTTCATTGTTTGAGTCAGTCTCAATGCTCATTGAATTGGTGGAACTTCTATGCTCAAGTTGTAACTCAAGTCATGTTTGAATCCTGCTCAGGTCCATCCAATTCTCATAATTCCTGACAACCCCCTTCCAAAATCACTCAAGTTTTCAAAATCAGCAGGGTTTTATTTTAGAAAAATCCAACAAATCTGTAAAGGGTTTAGAAAAATTATGAAGCCCTACACCACATTCTCTATTTCCTCCACCAATGGTTGGTTCATTCAGAAGCCAACCTGTATAACAAAAATATACCTAATAACTATAAATTTAAAAAAAGTATGAAAAATAGGGTGAGAACAAAAATCAAACTGAACACTCCCTTTTAAAATCAAAGAGTGAATTCAGGCATCCAGAATTTGGGGAAAATGTACTGAGAATAATATTGCAATCAAGAGATACTATAGAGGCGAAATTGATGGTAAAAACTGTAATTTTTGAATCAAAATTATAAAAAAAACCCTACTACTGTGGTTCATCTTAGCAGCTCTTCCCATCCCAAAATAAGACCCAACACCCTGCTAATGTAGGGTGTGGGGTTATTCTTTTTGTTAAGTATCCCTTTAGCTTATAATAAACTATATTACTATAAAAACTTTCCTGTTTTTAATTTTATTAAATTAGTTTATATATGAGCAACAATTTTATAGGTTTGAGCCTTTCAACCCCCCAATGCGGCCACCCAAAGTCCCCTGAAACCAGCGCTGCCTTGTAAGCCTTAGCTGCCCTTGTGGGTCTTGGCGTACCCATTCAGAAAGCCAGGTCTTTCCTTAGTACGTTTTATTCCTAACATTATAACCCACCCAAAATTATAAATGTGCAATTGTTAGTTCAAAACACCTTGGCTTTAGATGTCTCTAACGCCAACCTAATATTATTTTTCCCTTTTAAGAGTGCTTTTTAGCTGTCATCTGCAGAATACTCAAGCTGCAATTATACAGCCAGTCTATAAGCAAGGGCGCCATAACGTGCAATCGCCTTTCTCCCTCACAACACTTTAAACAGCTAGAGTTTGAGGCTCCCCTAGTTTGCTCACGTTAGGCCACAACTAGGCGTTGAAATCTAACAAAAGGGGAGAAACAAGTGAAAGAGCGGTAAATGTCTCTGAGGAGAGAATGAACCCCATGCTTTTGACTATTCCACCAATTGCCTATCCAAGCACAGAAATTGTCACAGAGTACAAAATTATGGAGTCAAACTCTCCCAATATTAACTAAGTTTACCTATTAGAGGCTGATTTTACCATCTTAGGGAGCTGAAGAACCCATGATAGCTCAATTAGACCAATCTCACGCTGTAACGGATCAGGAGGCGCCTGATCCATACATTGACTCAGATTGGGTGGGAGTCAATCCAAATTTGGCCCTGGTTCAACGGACATTGAATTTAGTAAGTTTATAGCTGGGCGAAATCGCCATCCAAAATTTGAATCACCTCTGCAAAATGATGATGAGCTTATGCGGGGCATGGATGGTGATCCAATGGGATGGCGATTATTTACTAATGATGTGGTGGTTGGGGTTCAGAGGAGTTTAACAAAAAGAAAAACTTATTTGATGTTTGCAATGGATTATTTAATGGAAGACGCTGCAGCCCTGAAGGGCAGTTGTGTCTTCTACAAGGAATTAACAAATAAAGGATTTTGCTAAGCTCAAAATTTATTAAATTTATTTCAGTAAATAGGCTGAATCAGATCCAGGTCATGAGCTCCGCCAGTGAGCTCAGTGTAGCGTTGGCATCATTCTCAGCCCTTTCCTGGTCTCAGACCCTGCTACTAATATGTAGTGTAATGAGAAACAGTGGTCTGATAATACGTGGCAATGATGAGACATAGTGGTCAGGTTCAGGGATGGGCCTCTGTCAGCCTGTACCTAGTATGGTCAGTAACTTGGCTCTTAATGCCCAATTCGTTTGTTGTGTATTGGCGCGAACACACCCATTACATTAGACACAACTCTGGTACTTTTTTTGTTGGTTTTGTGGGGCTCCCAAGAGGAGGAGGTGGACCCAGGCGGGGAGGAATGGTACCACCATGTGTTGATGGTGGTTATGGTGAGCTTCTCACTTACATTTGTAATAAGAGAAGTGATCTGAGTGTGTGGCTTGAGGCCCACAAGGAGGGAGGAATGCCAAAGGGGACTGGTATCCCCAAAAGGATGAGCAGCTTTGCCCATGGAGGCCTTAGAGAAGATTCACCAAGTGGTATCGCGGATTCATTTTCAAGCGCAGTTGGCTCAAGCAATGGGTGGAGAGACCCCTTTCTTGTTGCAGATCATGCAGATTATGGATGCACTACCTCCAGAACTTTCTGGGTGGATGCAAGAGTTGGTTGAAGAGCAAAGACACCTGCCAGGATCCATGGATGAGTGTGTAGACTGGATCAACCGGGAGGCTTGTCTGGATGAGGCGCGGGATGAGGCGTGGTCAGATCTGTTGACTGTAGGACAGGGCCAAGGTCGGTGGAGGAATATGGGTGGATTTTCTGGCCATTGACAAAAGCAGCGAGAGTCTCAGATTTACAATCATCGCAGATGTTCAGACAAGGGCTGCAGGCGGACATGTTGGCCGCCATGGTGGCTGCTAAAGTTTTAGGGCTTGTTGGCGGAGGAGATTGCTTTGGCAATGCAGGTGGAAAAGCAATTGGCGTTGGCACAGAACTGGAGAGAGGATTCAATGCCTCCAGGAAGGGTCCAGTCACCCGTCATTGCCAACAGAGGATGAGGAGGCTGTTGGGGGTTTTCCACAAAATTTTGGGAATATCCATGGGGGATTCCGTCAGGGTAGCAGTGAGGAGTCAGGAAGAGCAGGTCCAGGACCTGGGCAGAGCTATAGTCCCTGACCTACTTTGCCCACAAATTTGCAATCCAAAAATTTCTCTAAAAGTAAACCTTTTTCTTTGCTTTATCCCAGGTTATTTATTCCAGTCAAGCTATACTCGCATGGCCAAACCAAGAAGGTGTTGGCCCTGGTGGATACAGGGGCCAAGGAGAATTATTTGGAGTTTGCCTTAGCAGAACGTTTTCAGTTGGAAATGAGAAGAGGGCTGGAGGTGGTGTTCGCCAATTTATCAAGAAGAGCCCCATTGTGGGTTCTGGAGCCCTTAGTTGTCATTCAGCAGAACCCTTTTTGGTTGAAAGAGGGTTTCTGTGTGATTCAGAATCTGGCCCACCCCGTGCTGCTGGGGATGTGATGGTGGCATCACTTCCAGCCATGGATCAATGTGTTGCATAAAACAATTACCTTATCACCTCAGATTGGTCCTCGAATGATGTAGAAGATGGAGGTTGAGGGCAACATCCCGACTGGATTCAGGAGCTTAGGGGGAATGCAGGAGGTAGAGCTTCCACCTGAATACAGTGACTTTGTGGATGTTTTTGGTCCCATTGGAAGTTCACCTTTTTCCCCTATGGGTTCATTTACATTCTTGTTTTGGTTCAAGGAGGGTTCAGACCTCCCCAAGGGATGTCTGGTCTATCCTCTAAATGAATGGCCAGGGAAGCTTTGGAGAGCCATGTGGAGTCCATGCTAGACAAGGGTTTGATTGAGCCCTCCAGGTCTCTGGTGGTGTCTCCTGTGTTGTTAGTACCAAAGGCAAGTGGCGACTTACGCCCATGTGTGGATTTCTGATGTTTGAACGCGGTCATGGAGCCAGATCCATATCTGATGCCACTTTTGGAGGATATACTTCTGATTGTTAATGGATGCATAATGTTTACAAAGCTCAACCTGGTGGATGCATTTAATCAGATTTTGGTGAGGCTGGAGCATCAGCAATACCGGCGTTAAAGTGCCACCTAGGGGTGTACCAATACCGTGTGATGCCATTTGGGCTGAGGAATGCTCCAGCAGTGTTCCAATGGATGATTGACCATGTCCTTGGGGGGATGATCAGATGTTGCTGTGCTACTTATATGGACGATATCCTAGTGTTCTCATGGTCCCAGGAAGAACATGTTCAAGATGTTTGGGAAGTTTTGGGGCGATAGGTCAAATGGGTTTGAAGTTGAAGCCCTCCAAGTGTGAGTTCAACTGGAGTTCAGTGACATTTCTTGGCAACGTGGTATTCCAGAATGGATTGGGGGTGTGTCCAGATAAGCTCTGAGCAGTTTGGGCATGAAAGGCTCCCATGAATCAGATGGGGATGCAAAGTTTTTGGGTACCTTGAACTTCCTTCATCAGTTTTTGAAGAATCTTTCCTAAATGGCCTTACCACTCACGCGTTTGACCCAGAATGTTCCGTTCATATGGGGAAAGGAGGAAGAGCGGGCGCTTAAATTACTAAAGGGTAAGTTACTTACTGCCCTGGTGCTGGCCCATCCAGATCTGAGGAAACCTTTTGTGGTCAATACAGATGCCTCAAATTATGCTGTGGGGGCGGTATTGCTTCAGGAGGGGGAGGATGGGTTGGAGCATCCCATGTGCTACTACAGCCATAAGCTGCTCCTCACAGAAATGAACTACCCAATATATGATAAAGAACTGTTGGCGGTGATGGCAGCCTTGCGTGAATGGCAACATCACCTCCTCTATGCCTGGCACCCTTTTGTGATTCTAATGGACCACAAAGCCTTAGAGTACTGTTGTCAACCCCAAAAGATGAACCAGCGACTAGCCAGATGGCATGTGGAGCTGGTCCGCTATGATTTCCGGGTGGAGTACCAGCCTGGAGCTTCAAATGTCCTGGTGGATTGTTTGAGCTGAGATGGTGCCTTTGTGTATGAGAAGTGGGAATTGGAGGAGTTCAACACCGCAATGATGCTTCATCCAGATCAATCGTGATGGTCAAAGATGGGGGTGTGAGTTGGTGGAGGAAGTTTGCTGGAAGAAGAGGAGTGCGGAGTTTGCATGAAGGCTGAAATCCAAGGTGATGGAGGGTTGGTCACACTGGTACCACGCGGATTTCATAAAGATGGTTGGGGTGCTATACCACAAGTTGCATGTATGGGTACCCAACCCATCATTACGGTGGAAGGTAATCTGGGCTTCTCATGACCATCTGCTGGTGGGTCACCCGGGGGTGGGGAAGATAATGGAGTTGGTTCAGTGGGAGTATTTGTGGCTGGGACTTTGTAAGGATGTCCATAAGTATGTGCGGGAGTGTTTGGTATGTGCAAAGTCAAATCTATCAAGGAAACTGCCATTGGGTAAGTTGAATCCATTGTCAATACTGCAGACCCCTTGGAGTTTGATCAGCTTCAATTTCATAGTAGGACTTCTGAAGGTGCAGGGGAAGGATGTGATTATGGTGGTTGTGGATAGACTTACCAAATACGCTGAATTCTTCCCCATGCACTGGAAGTTTTTTGGTGAAAGATGCGGCAAGGGTTTTCATTGATGAGATGTTTTCCTGTCATGGCTTATCAGAGGAGATTATTTTGGATTGTGGGCCACAATTCGTCTCAAAATTCTGGTTGAGTCTACTGGGAAGCTTGGAAATTAGACTGGGTCAGTCCTCGGCGTACCATCCGCAATCTGATGGTCAAATGGAGAGGGTGAACCAGATACTTGAACAGTATATGCGGTGTTACATGTCTGACAGGATGACTGGGTATCATGGGTCTGGATGGCCCAGTTCACATAAAATAACCACTCTCAATCCTTGTCAGAAATGTTGCCATTTTTTGTGAACCATGGACTCAACACAAAGTCAAATGGGGTACTACGGGTGGCGTATGTCAGGGGGCAGATGAAATGATTTGTACCATGTCAGAAATCAGGAAGATGCTATGGGGAACTTGGAGCAAGTGGTAGCTTGGCAGAAGTGGTAGGCCGATTGGTGAAGGGCGCCAGATCTGTCATTTGAACCTGGGGATTGGGTTCTGGTATCAGCCAAGAACTATGCCATCCTTGTAAAGAATCGTAAGTTAGGTCCAAAATTCTGGGCCCGTACCAGATCATCAGAGCTATTAATTGGGTCGCCTTTGAGTTGAGTTTACCAGTGGGTTACAGAGCCCACCCAGTGTTTCATGATTCCCAGCTGCAGGCTTTTGGAGGTGAGGGCCCAAGCGCCCCAGTCCGCTGAATCCTAGAGAAGGGGAGATCCCAGAATATGAGGTGGAACAGATACTGGATGCCAAGTGGGTGAGAGGCTGACAGCAGTTGTTGGTGAAGTGGAAGGGCTATCTGGTAAAGTAGTCGACATGGCAGATGAGGAGGACTGTGTGGGGTGCCCAGAGAAGGTCCAGGAATTCTGGTCTTCACAGGGGGGTGATGTAACGGATCAGGAGGCACCTGACCTGTGCATTGACCCAGATCAGGTGGAAGTCAATCTGAATGTGGCCCTGGTTCAATGGACATCGAATTTAGTAAGTTTGGAGCTGGGTGAAATCGCCATCCTGAACCTGAATCACCTCCGCAAAATGACAATGGGCTTATGCAGGGTGTGGATGGTGATCCAGTGGAATGGCAATTTTTTGCTAATGATGTGGTGGTCAGGGTTCAGAGGAGTTTAACAAAAAGAAAAGTTTATTTGATGTTTGCAAAGGATTATTTAAGGGAAGACGCTGCAGCCCTGAAGGGCAGTTGTGTCTTCTACAAGGAATTAACAAATAAAGGATTTTGCTAAGCTCAAAATTTATTAAATTTATTTTAGTAAATAAGCCAAATTGGATTCAGGTCATGAGCTCTGCAAGTGAGCTTGGTGTGGCGTTGGCGTCATTCTCGGCCCTTTCAAGGTCTCAGACCCTGCTACTAATATGCAGTGTAATGGGAACAGTGGTCTGAGAATATGTGGCAATGATGAGACATGGCGGTTGGGTTTTAGATGGGCCTCTGCTGACCTGTACCTAGTATGGTCAGTAATTTGGCTCTTACTGCCCAATTTGTTTATTGCATATTGGCGCGAACCCGCCCATTACACACGCAGGTGAATATACACCATTTCACGATATTTTTAATGATCCTTTAGAAAAGGTTGTGATTCCCATCAACCCAGTAAGCCCAGCCATCAACTCCTACATCTCCCTTGTCAATCAGGTGGAAGGGAAGCATTGTGTGGATCCAATTTTAAGGATTTTTTTGAGTGGGCCTTTATCAGAACCTAATAATCCTGAGTCTGCGCTTATCTTATGCTTGGCCAGAAGTATTGCCCACTCAGTTTGCCAACAGAAACACCAAGGTGCGCAATAATTCCAAGGTTAAGAAGGCTGAATCAAACTTTTGCTCCCTCAATGAGTTGAATAAATTTGACCATGATTACTTTTTGTTTCCCATTCTGTTTTATGTAGGGCAACGGATGGTAACTGTAACAGCTTTGGTGGATACTGGTGCCACAGGGAATTACATTGACCTTAAGTTAGTGCAAGCTTTAGATCTTGTGATCACCTCATGTTTGCATGTATTAGGGCATTGCAGGTCTCTATGCTTACACTCCCTCTTTGTAAACCTTTGCGCTTTGTGGCCCACAAACATGAATTTAATAGCACACTTAGCGACAATCCCAGAGTTGCTATACCCCATGATTTTGGGGGTAGCTTAGTTGTGCCGCCAGTTAGTAATCAATGACTTGTACTGAACATGTTAGCCTTAACCTCCAATTCTCAACAAGTGAAATTACACTTCTTTACACCTTGGAAACAGGAATGCTGTGGTAGAAACTATATACTCTTCTACAGACATAGTGCCTGAGCAGCCTACTTTGCCCCTCGTTCTTGCTCTTAAAGTCAGTTTATGACATAGAAGGGGCTAACAAGATGCCCAGTCAATCAGTGTTTGATCTGAATTCACAGAAACAGTTGATTTCATTAATATCAACTGCCCCCCTTTATCCTTACATGGCAGAAGAAGACCATGTATTAAAAATCTGAATTGATGACATGGTAAAGAAGGGGTGGATGTTTAAGAACTACTCCTTTCGTCCTCGCCTGTAGTTTTTACAAAAAGACTGATAGTACCCTGCGTTTATGCGTAGATTTTGGGCATTTGAACAATGTGACAGTTTCTGATTCCTACCCCTTACCTTAGGAGGTAGCAATTATATAGGAAATTTACAAGTCAAAGATTTTCTCAATCTTGATCTGATGAATGCTTACCATCAGGTTTGGGTCAAGTCTGATAGGAGTGGTTGACTGCAATCCGCACTCAGTATGGTTTATACCATTTTAAGCTCATACCCTTTGGTCTGAAGAAAGCTCCAGCAGTTTTACAGCGCTGAATTGATGACGTTTTGGGGATCTCAGATTTTCTTGCGCTATTGCTTATGTGAAAGACTCCTTATCCACTCGCTCAATGATAACAACACAGTTAGGATTTAGTAGCAGTGACAGAAGCACACCACAAAGCTAGTCTTGTTGCTAAATCATTCAAGTGCGAGCTCTTTAAAGAGGAAGTTTAGTTTCTTCTAAATGTGAACTTAAAAGATAGTCACGCCATTGCACCCTCTAAACTGTAGGCCATTCACTCATGGCCACCCCAATAACACTGAAAAAACTGCGGAGCTTTTTGGGATTTGTTAATTTTTTCTTAGAAGTTTTCACCAGCTATTTCTGAGCAAGTCTCGCCAATTTACATCCTCACAGGTAAGAACGCTCCTTTTATCTGGACTCCATTTGCCAGCAAACGTATAAAGCAATAAAAGAGGTTTTTACAACTAACCCCATTCTTCGTCATGTGGATGAATAGAAGCCTTTTATTGTTATTTGCGATGCCTCTGGTACTGCAATTAGTGATGTACTCTTACAAGAACATGAGGGGAGAGAACATCCAGTGGCATACTTATTAAAGAAGTTCAGTCTCATGGAGAGCGTTTGGGCATAGATGGTAGAGTTGAATGTTGTTTCCTGGCCTCTAATGCACTGGAGGTACCTATTACAAAGTGCAAAACATGCAGTGGTTGTGTGCATAGATTATCAGTAAATTGCTTATTATGCAAACCTCAAAAGTTGGCTCATAGGCAGACCAGGATTCACCGCGACCTTCTGAGATTCAACCTTAAAAATGAATTTGTCAAAGGGCTACATTTATTTTAGTTATTTCTTAAGAACAAAATCCGCTAATGGGTCCCACTTTAAATAAAGTCTCTAAATTAGGCACAGTAATTCCCCCTGAGCAGGTCATAGCTCCTCCCCTTCAGCCATTTCCATGGTTGCATCCCCCACTCCAGACCCCAAATCCAAGTCAAAATACAAATCCAAACACAACTCTCAATCTATGCTTAGATTAAAATCCAGCAGTTCCACATCCCCCAGTATTACTGATACTCCCAATGAGCTGGTGGGTAAAGTTACTTCATCAGAGCCAGTGCAGCCAGTGACTAAGTCAACCCATATGATCTAGCCCTTGTATCCCCTACCTACAAGGGTTCTATCCTGAATGCTGTTTTGGCATCCCAGTCCACAGACCCTGAGGGGATGGAACCCCCAGTAAAGATTGAAGCTGGTACAGCCCCTTCTGGATGGTATTCCCAGAAAGATAGATCAAATTATTTTTGCGACAAAGTATGGGTTCCTTCTGAGCTGCGTTCCCGCGCTATATATGGACGTCATCATCACCCAACCATGGGGCATCCTGGAGCGAAAAATGTATTAATATAATCAAGCGAGGGTATGATTGGAATGGACTGACAAAGGATTTTCCCCCTGGATTGAGCAATGCTTAATTTGAGCAATGTCCAAGCCATATAGAACTGGATAAAATGGCCTTCTCCACCCTCTCCAGCAGGTGGCATGCCCATGGACATCGCTGTCAGTGGACTTCATTGTAAATATACCCATATCTTGTGGGTATGATGCAATCATAGTGGTAGTAAATCGCTTTACAAAATAAGCTATCTCTATCCCTTGTTTGACACCACTACATCTGAGAGCATTGCACAATTTTTTGTAACACATTCTTTGCCTTATTTGGGGGTCCCTAAGAGGTAATCAGTAATAGGGGACCTCAGTCTACATCCCAGTTTGGGGGAGGCCTTTTGTGACATGATAAAATTAAGCCTTGCAGATCCTCAACCTATCACTCCTAATCTGATGTCCAAAAGGAGCCTACTGACCAGTCCTTAGAGAATTATCTTTGATGCTATGCATCTAACTCTCATAAAACATGGGCATCAGACCTTCTTTTGCCCAATATCATATAAAAACTCCCTCCATTCATCAAAAATACTTTCCCATATGTATGCTAATCTGGAAAAAACTCTGATTTCATCATTGGACCTTAGACGCGGAGTAATATCCCAGAAGAAGCCACGTTCATTACACACATCATGAAGGTCCACTTACAAGTCCAGAACAAGCAGACTAAAATAATTAATGACGCTATTTGATTTGAAGACAAGAAGTGATGCTAGGCAAACAATTTTTAAGAAGGGGATTTGGTTATAGTGGCACTAAGAGTCTGCACATCAAGGTGCCCTGTCATAAATTAGCTTGCAAAAGGGCAGGACTATTTTCTATTTCCAAGGCCCTGAAGAATGGAGTTTTTCACCTGGAACTGAACACTTATTGAAAAAACCATACCACGTTTCGTGCTTCCTTACTCTCTCCCTTTAAAAGCAAGTAACCAGTGGAGGTTGAGCCCATCATGGTGGAGGGAGCCCCTGAATTTGAGGTAGAAAAGATATTGAATTTAAGGCGAGTTAAATGTCAAGTGCACTACCTGGTGTCATGTAAGGGATATTCAGCATGTGAGAAAGCTGGGTTTCAACCAAGAACTTTACCAACAGTCAGAAGTTAATGATAGAATTTCACAAGGAGAATATAAATGCTCCTGCACCTGCACCACCCTAGTCTGCCACCCTAGCTACCATCAAACTCACGTACCTCACAAAAATTATGCCCTTACAAAAGCACCTGAAAAGGGTGTTATCCCTACATGTTAAGGAAAGGGTAAAGTAATGCCTTGGGTGTCAGCTATCAAGCTGGACAGGGATGTGCACCCCTTTAAAATCAAAAAGGGTTCAAATCCCAAAGACCCTCCTCTCACTTAAATCTATGACTTAGTAAATATCCTAGATGAGAGATGGGCAGCCAATGCCTCTCCCTGCATACCCCACACCATTCCCTATCTACCCTCCAGCCCAAATTCACTCAAGTCTCAAAATCAGCAGGGTTATTTAAGAAAAATCTAAAAAATCTTGTGATGACTTTAAAAAATCATGAACCCCACACATACGGTCCCTATTTTCTGCCACATGGTTGGTTCACTCAGAAGCCAACTTGCATAACAAAAACATACTCAAAGTACAATTCAGGAAAAGTCAAGAAAAAGAGGACGAAAACAGGATTTGAACTTAACGCTCCCTTTTGAAATAAAAAAGTGAATTTGGACATCTGAAATTTGGGAAAACGACCTAAGAATAGCTTGGAAGTTGACTGATACTATTGAGGTGAAATTGATGTTCAAAACTGTAACTTTTGGATTCAGAATCAGAAACTGAACCCTGCTACTGTGGTTCAGTTTAGCAGCTCTCCCCCCATCCCAGTTTAAGACCTGACACCCTGCTAATGTAGAGTGTTGGGTTATTTTTGTTAAGTTTATGTTGGAAATAAGGTTGACCACACTGTTTATCTCGCTTGCCATTTAAAGTTTTGAAGATTGTTAAAAGCAATCTATTGTTTGGCGATGGTTGCCAACTATATTTTTAGTCAAAATTAACCAAAGGATATAGTCTGATGATTGGTTTCAATTAATATTTCGTTGAGGATCATCCCCAACTAATTTGTATTCATAATTAACTAAAAAGATATAATATGACAATTGGTTTTAATTAAAGTTTCGTCAGGGATCATTCTCAACAATGTTAATTAAGCAATTCATTAAAGCTTGAGTTCCAATAGTCATATTGCCATAAGTAAATTTTCAAGAAGAGGCGATGAACAATTTAGGTTATTTTTATTAAGTTACTGAAGCGTTTTAACACTTGTTTTGGTGGTAGCTAGTAGTCATAATTAGGGTAACATGGCACCAGCTCATCTGTGTACAGTTTCTAACACAAGGGGATAGTTGCTGATTTGTGAAAGTTTACACTACTGAGAATTAACTAGGATAAAAGCAATTGCCATCATTATAAGTTAATCTTAAGGGTTAGAAGTTTCAAGACCAATCAGTTAGTTTTCATTTTATCTGAAATGTTGCCTGCCTTCTGCTTATAAAAAACCCTAGCATTCTCTAATAAAACACAGAGTTTAACTGAAATATTTATTAAAGTTACTTCTAAAGCGAATATTGAAGGGGATAAAGTTCTCTAATTGTTTTCTCAAGTACAGTTTGACAGAGTGGATTTGTTGCAACTTCTTTTAAAGATCCAACCTAATAGGTTTCGTCATACAACTAGATTTTTTTATTATTTCACAACCAACCTGTGCAGTAAATTTGGTCAGGAAGTTTACAGTTTCCTTTTAGTTTATTTTAAATTATATTATTAAAACTTTACTGTAAGTAATTTTAAGAGATTAGTTGGTAAATGGCCAATAATTTAATGGGTTGAAGCATTTTTTACCATCTTCCCAACGAGCCCACCCATGGTCCTCTGAAACTAGTGGTCTTTTGGACCTTGGATGCCCTTGTAGGTTTTGGTATACCCACGCAGAAAGACAGGTCTTTCCTTAGCACGCTGGATTTCTAACATAAATAAGCTCATCTATGACAGGTATGGCGCAATAAACCTGTCAGGAATTAACCAGATGGTTTCCTCTGGCTATGATAAAGATTAGAATATAATTTTTTTGATAATATTAGGTGAGCGATATTAGAGGAATCTGACGGATCTGATAGCCTTGGAAAGCAGTTTAACATTACAATCGGTGTAATTTAATTACTGGAGACTAGAAGCCAAGGATGATTGAAAAGAGGTTATATATAAAGTAGTAATGGTTGTCAGTAAATCTTATGCCAAAGATTAACAATGGGAATGTATCAATATGGTTATAATTCCATCAAGAATTACATCAAGAAAATTATTGAGTGATGGGGAGGATACCCAAGTGGTAGAGTAGGGACCTCTACCGCTGCCTCCCTGAGTTTGATTCTGGTACTGGAACTTTGGGTAGGGGACAATTATGACTGTGTTGGCGTTGCACACCAATGCCTCAAACTGAGATAGCAAATAGCAAAGGCGGTCCATGGAGTTTCTGGCCTATCATACGCTGCGTGTGGAGGTTTTCCAGATTTTATCCTCCTTTCCCATTCATTTAATTTCCCTTAATTGGTGTGGTATCATCCCCCAGGTCAGCCCACCTCGAATAAAATCAAATCAAATCAAATCAAATTATTGAGTGAGATTACCTGCTTAATCAAGTTGTAGGTCAGTGGCTGCAGCGAGAGATATTAGTAATGACAGAGAGTGAAAAGGTGATTGTTTTTGGTTGGGAAGTTTCAGTGGACTCTGCAGTAATAAGTTGATATCTGGTGTAGACCCTTTGGTTTTTGGCAGTGTGAAGCTGCTTTTATAATGAAGATTGTGTATCAAGATACGTTTTTCTTCTACTTTATATTTTACTGTCTTTGTTTGAGGAACATGCGATTTTCAGATCACCTTTCCGTTGTTTTAATGGTTTTAACCTCTGTGCAATAATTTTCCAGATTTTATATAATTCTCCAAAAAAACAACAGTGCTCACTACAGGTGGACCACTAAATCAACTTTAAAGCAGCATTTGTACATGTAACCATGGTGAATTTGATTACCTTTGCTAAGTCCTTGTGGCGTTTCATAAAAAATATAGCAGCAAATCTAAGGAAACTTCCAACAAGGAAGTTTGGCCCTGTTTACTGTGGGTGAGACATCTAACTGGCGGCTCTCTGATGGAATTGAAGTTTTCCGCCTGTCTAGTTAATGAGTCAGCACAGAATATATGATACACGGATGTCAACTCTGCTCAGTTATGTAATATTATGGAGTGGCTCCTCTGAGGATACCGCCTTTATGATGTGGGACACCTTTGAAATTTTATGAGCATGTTCATTAATCAGCAGAATTAGGCTCAGAAATACAGAATATATGTCCTACTTAGATGTAACCACCACTGGACAGATGTGCCATCTTAACATGAATGTGTCCATAGAGTACCTTGATGCTTATATAAAGCCTTATATTTGCCAGCTCTTGTGAGTCCTTGATCATCATGATATTGAGATCAGGGATGTAATGCGGTTTGCTCAGGCACAACAAAATGACAACTGTCTTTTGCTAAAACGACTCAAGAAGATTTTTACAGAGATGATGAGGTGCTTATCCAGGTGCACAACAATGTTGCTGACGCCCATGGTTGGTGATCAGTTGTGCCCTAGTTAAACCAGGAGCTGCCTCAGGTCATGGGAACGTGTTTGACTGACAAGGCCTCACGCCGTACTGTTATGGGACGTGACTGCGTCATGAGGGAACACCAAACGCTTTATGTAAGAAATGGCCAAATGTGTGTCAGGCATTGACTCCACTGTGGTCCACATCAGGGATTGCATTAAGCTGTTAGAGCGGCGAGTCACTGACCAAGCCAATTTCATAAAAAATTAATCTTGGCCAGCTGAGAGGTGAATGGATTAACCACCACGCTGCTGAAAACCCTGGAGCATCGTTCTTCAGCTCTGCCAAATATGGTTAAATGATAGATCATTTAGCTTACATAGAGGGATTTAACAATGCAATTGAGGATGGATTGTGACCATTCCACTTATTGAGTCAGTGGAATATGCAATCATAGAGTTAGTTTAGAGAATCTGAGACACTTAAATGATGAACTACTTTTAGAAATGAGATTTCTTAGTAAGTCAACTTGATGATACATCCCAATAAACTCTTGACAAGGGATGCCATAGTTCCAGGTTGCAAAGAAGTCTTGCCAATGTGGTCAAGAATTTTTAAAACCTTGAGTAGAAACTGGCTGCTGAGAAAGAATTCTGCTTGCTTTACAAAAAGAGGTCGATGAGCTTAAACAGGACGCCAATGGAAGTCACTTTCAGTGAAGTTCAGTTAAAGCAGAATGGATCATGGATGAACTGTTCGCTGCACAATTGGGTGAGTAAAGTCAGGTTGCAGATAGTCTCAAAGCTGGGGATAAACTATGAGTCCACAAGCGAGCTTCCCCCAGTTGTTACTGTAATTTTGGACTAGGAGGCCACCACTTCTCACAAAACTTCGGAGGAACCAAGTTCTGTCCAATAACCTAACTATACTCCTTATATGGGGCTATGTTTGCTCATCCAGAGACCACTCCGTTATCCAAGAAATTGCAGCCTGGAATGAGAAGAGAATGTGTGCATCAAAATACTGCCCCCGTTAAATCTGGGGAAAGTATGCACAAATTTTAAGTAGTTTGAGTTTGCTATCAAAGGAGTTCCAGACTGTCATAGAGCGAAGCTGCTAATCTTCACCTTAGATGTTAAAGAGTTCCAATCAGCTCACCTATTACCTAGAGTACAGCTCCATGAATTACAAGGGGGTCAAAGATATGGTGCTACAATTGTTTGGCGGGGTAGAAAAAATGGTGCAACAAGAAGCAGACTGTAAGTCTGGGGAGAGCCCATCCACTTGGACCGGGAGGCATTCCCATTCTCAAAAAGGGGTCCAAAAAGGCCAGCTGTCCCTCTCGTCTTCCAGGGCGACCTTACCTATGTGGTGGACAAGCGATGGGTAACAGCTTACCTTTAAGGACCCTGCCACTCGTCCCAGTATTAACTTTGATGAATTGATACTATTTATAAGGGGATTTGTGCCAAGCTATTGGAGAGTCAGCATTATTATGGATAAAAGGTTCAAATGAAGTTGAGGGCAATGAGCTTCAGAAACAAGTCCCAAGAGCACCAAATTATTGGTAATATGGCCTAACGGGCGTGTACCTTTGATTAATAAAGTATCTAATGTTGAGTTTTTGGCAAAGCTCGCCAATGGCATTGGGCCATTAGGAATGTTTCCCCCAGTTTGAAACCCTCCCTAAAGCATCATCATCTTTGTCCAATATGCCTCGATTGAACAAATGGATTCTGGAGCAACAAGGTACAGGCAGGTTGGGCATCCAAACCCATTTCCAAACTCTTAGGACCACCCCTATGGGGTGGCCTTGGGAGGTTTCTGCTGCACGTTGGGCAAAATGCCATTGCTCTAATTGTCAGAACTGTGGAAAATCCACAATTTGGGAATCCATGGATGAACCAATGACAACTCAGACCGCCGCTGATTCTTTCAAAGTAAGTTCAAATAATTTTGTTTCCCCCTCACTTGAAGTTTTCCAGGTTATATCAAATCTTGAGGGTCCCAATCCCATTCTTTCCTAATCTATTCCATAATTAACTGTCTATTTAAGCAGTCATAATACACTGAGAAAATTGATGGTCGATTCTCTTAGTTTAAATTTAATCAAAAATCTTCCCACGCTCAAATATATTTAAGTTCAAAATTTTTCTATGCTGAACCCCATGACATCTGCAATGTGGCCCCACAGCTCGCATATTGACTGGGTCATCCTAGTTATATTTTTAACAATGATTTTACCATAGTCACTTGGATCTATTATGTCAAGGTCTTTATGTATCTTTCCCTGGTATTGCAACTCCCTATGTTTAGGCCATTGGCCCTGGGGCCACAACAGCTTGTTCCTTACCAGGTTGCTGTTATCATTTGTGGCCCATCTGCACTCCTTTGCTATCTATCTCCCAGCATAGTCAAACATTGCTCATGCGGCAATTGGCCTGGAATTCTGTCTTGCCCTTTGGGGCTTTTGTATCCCAACTGACAGGCCAGTATAAGCTTATTTGCCGTCTCCCTAATATAATTGACCATTTATTGTTTATGGCCATTTCTGCTCTCCTCATTGAGATGGGCGACACAGTGGTTACCACCTCTCATGCAAATTCTCAGCCAGTAGCCTGCCTTCTGGTGTTTGTCTGTTCAACAGCCAATTTTACAAGCAGCTCAGTATGGCTTTGAAGGAATTTATTCATGGTTAAATTGTTCCATTACCCTCTACTTTCACCTTGGGTCTCCATCAAAAACGGGAACTTAACAATTGAATTTTCTGACTTGGCCTCAGGTTCTGTTCCTGACGTTGAATCAGTAACATATTGGTTCCTGACCATGATGCCACCCCACAACCAAGTTTGTGTGCTCCAGATCACTTGTTTTTGCAATCTCTTTGATGTCTGCTGAAATTACTGTATCTGCCAATAAACAGAATTTCACCTGATCTTTATTGCCAGTGAAAATTAGTATTGGGGATCACCAGGTGTCCTTTTAGGCTTTCGTTGACACTGGAGCAGAGGGTAAATTCATAATCTGGAGTTGGCCCAGCAGCTTGATCTAGACTTGAACTTGAGTCTTGCAGTGATGGTCGCTTTATTGGACTCCCAGCCATCCTATAGAGTAAAGCGCCCAGTACACTTCTCAGTTCACCGGTTTAGTTTTGCAATTGCTTCTCAGTGATGCCTAACCTTGTGTACCTGGTGATTTTGGTTGTAGGTTAGTGACGTCAGAAGCATGTGCAAATTCACTTGGAATCTAACATGCTGTCATTTTATAACGGTCAGGTGGAGGGCAAGTATCCCTTATTGGATATCCTTACTAAAGCTCAAGACTGTGGATTGGTTACATCCCTCGTTTCTCCCATAGGTCTTCCACCCAATTTTCCCACTGCATTGATAGAATATCAAATCATCTTTGATTACTAAAAAATGGACCGCCTTCTTCCATTTAAGGAATTTTACTTGAGTTTTTGGACAATGGTGGAGGTGGTGAACAAAAACTGCCCATTGTACCTGCATACAGCAGAGGAGTAGGCTGCTCACAATGCATGATTAGATGACATGCTCAAGAAGGGTTGGTTTTTTAAAGAGACATCCCCTGTTGCCTCTCCCATTGTCTTTGCCAAGAAAGCAGATGGTTCCTGTCAAGAAGTTGATATGACTGGACAATAAGCTATACATTCTGGTGGATCAGAAATTAAATTCTAGGCGAGCCTCAAGATTGAGCAGAAAGTTATAGACATATGAAGTGACTTGATCAAAGTAGCATAGTTTGGTGAATTGAGTGAATTACGCTGAAACCTCAAGATAGACAAAAACTCCTAAAAGGAAATGAATAGGAGATTACTAAGCAGAGGATGGATTTGACTTAGAATACCATGATAATAGTTGAGCGGAAAAATGAGAGAGGGAGGTTTTTTAGTAATCCGCAGAGATTTTATGCATTTATTTATTATAATAAAGTGTCAATTGAGGCGATTGCTCCATATATTTATTTATTGGTTTCTATTAAGAGTCAGCGATCCACATATCATCTGATTCCGTTGCTCAGTGGTTAATACCCTGTGAAAACCAGCTTAGCGGAATTGAACTTCTACGCTGAGAATTTTATAGTTCCCTTTGTCCCTGCATTGATTATGGCCACCTTAACAATATCACAGTCCATTAACCTTACCCCTTACCTTGGAAAAGACAATTGGCCAAGCGATTGACAAGCTGCACATGTTTTCAAAACTTGATCTTGTTAAGACCTTTAATAAAATTTGAGCGACAAAAGGTCAGGAATGGCTTTCTGCTACCTGGACAAAATGAGGCATATTCCAATTTTGAAGAGATGCCTTTAGGGCTTGAAAATGCACCTGCAACACTCCAAAGGATGATTAACAGTGTGCTGAATGATCTCCAGTTCACCTGCGTGGTTGCATATAATGATTATACCCTGGTACACTCTCCTTCTCATGAACAGCATGTGAAGGACTTGGAGGAGGTAGTGGCTGCCTTACATAAGGTGAAACTGTTTGTCAAGCCATTAAAATGCGAATTTTAAAGGAGGAAGTCACATTCTTGGGTAACCTCATCTTAAAAGCTGGATATGCCAAACCGCCCAGCAAACTGGACGCCATTTGCAAATGGCCAACTCCAAAAACCCAAAAGAAATTGAGGAGCTTCTTGGGCACTATTATTTTCCTAAAAAATTTCCTCCTGCACTATCTAAATTAGCAGCCCACTCCTTCCACTCATGGGCAAGAACGTTCCCTTTCAATGGACGTCCAAGTGCCAGCAGGCATTTGATTTGATTTAGGATGTGTTTTTGTCGCCCCCATCCTTAATCACACAGATCCCTCCATACCCTATATTGTAGCATGTGATGCAACTTCCGCTGCAGTAGGGGATGTCTTTCTCCAAGAACCTGATGGGTTGAAACACCCAGTTGCTTATTTTCCCACAAGTTCTCTTCCACCGAGAAATCCTGAGCCATCTATGATAGGAATTGGAAGCCATGGCGTAGGCCTTGACCCACTGGCGGTATCACTTTCAGGGTGCTCATCACAAGTTGACTATGTACAGACCAAAAAGCTCTCCTCTATTCTAAAAGCCACAGAAGTTGGCATACTGAAAGTCCCAAAATTTATTGGGATCTGTGCATCTTTAAAATTAATATGAGTTTGTGAAGGGATATCTGATTGTCCTTTCTGATTTTCTAAGTTGCAATCCCACACTTTGCCCAACTGATTCAGATAAGGCGGATCTTGTAACAGTCATTTCCCCCACACAAATCCTGACCATTGACCCTCCCACAATTTCAGCAGCAGATTTAGCTTCAGCTGAGCCTTTGATTTAGCAGGTCTTAGCAGCACAGACAGCATGTGCGGAAGGGTGGAACTTTTGGAGCAGCAGTCCCTCACTTCCTTCAAGCACTCCCTCTATTATCTGGCTGAAGGTCTCATCTAGTTTAGGTTGCGGATGTGGGTTCCTCTTCTCCTCTGAGCTGAAGTCATCCAAGATCATCACGATCCCCATAGTCAGTCACCCAAGGAATAAGAAATGCATTGACTTAGTGAAGCGTACCTTTAATTGGCCAGGGTTGTCAAAAGTTGTTCCAGCATGGATTGCTGACTGTGTGACCTGCGCATAGGCCAAATGGGACAGGGTTAGTAGTAATGACCTTCTTCACCCCTTGCTGAAGGCAGAGGGCCCATGGAAATTGGTGTCCGTGGACTTTATTGGTGAGCTACCCAGCTTAAGGGGTTCACAGTGGTCATGGTGGTCATAGGCTGCTTCATAAATTCTTTTTGTTTATCAGTGCTCCTCCGCTATTACTTACAAAGAAACTCCCCACCTATTTGTGTGCCATGTGTTTCCAATGTTCAAACTCCTGAAAGAAAGTGTCAGCAACCGTGGGCCACAATTTACAGTGCAGTTTTTGAAACGAGCTCTTGGTGATCTTAAAGATCACGTCCTGTCACTCCACTGCATACCTTCAATAGTCAGATGGTCAAACTTAATGGAGCAATCAGATCCTGGAACAGTACATGCAGTGCTTTTCTTCAGCTGCTCAGAATATCTGGGCGGACGCCTTCCTTTGCCCAGTTTGCAATTAACAACATAACACATGCATCCACGGGCTTTTCCCCACATGAGGCTACCTTAGGGTATAACCCTTTGTTTTCAGTTGGCCCATGTTTCCTCCTGGAGGTACTGGTTGCATCTGAACATGCCCAGCACATCCATGCCATTTAGTCCTTGGTTTGGGAGCACTTAACCAAGGCAATAAGTGACTATAAGCAGTTTGAAGATCAAAAATGGCTCCCAGCGCACAAAATAAAGGAAGGATCACATGTTATGCTTGAAACGCGCCACCTGCACATGCAGGTCCCATTGCATAAGCTTGCAAGTAAACGCTCAGACCCCCATCTGAAAAAAGAAAATTTTTAAAATGGTGCCTTTTATTTAAAATTGCCACCCCACTGGAAGCAACATCCAGTATTCCATGTCTTACATCTGTCCCCGTTCAAGGGGGGCAATGTATTGGACCCAGATCCCATCGTTATTGAGGTTTTGGAGGAAGCTGAAGTTGAGGGAATCCTATATTTCCGCCAATCATGCCATTCAGTACAAGATTTAGTTATGTGGAAAGGCTATCAGGCCTACAATAATAGCTGGTTTGGCACACAGGACTGTGTCAACTGCTTGGAGCTTGTCAAGGATTTCAATGCCACCCTACCAGATGCTTCTTCCACCCCAAAAAATTGCTACGCTAATTGCGATCAAGATGCCCAAGGCTCTTAAGAATGTGGCTCTTGATCAATTTATGGTGGTGGCACTTCCCCTTTGAAAAAAGGGAAGGTTAATGTATTCTGGGGGCGCCCCCTCCACTTGGACTGGTGGCAATCATGTTCCCATCAAAAAAGGGTCCAAAAAGGCCAGCTGTCCCTCTCATCTTCCAGGGCGACCTTGCCTATGTGGTGTACAAGCGATGGGTAACATCTTACCTTTAAGGACCCCACCTCCTGCCCCATTATTAACTTTAGATGAATTGATACTACAAATTAAAGGGATTTGTGCTGAGTAATTGGAGAGTTGGCATTCTCATGGGATGAAAGGTTTAAATGAAGTTGAGGGCAACAAGTCTTTGGCATCAAGGTCTGAGAGCACCAAATCATCAAAAACAAGGCCTAATGAGCGTGTATATTTAATTTTTAAAGCATCTAATGTCAAATCTTTGGCAAAGCTTGCTAATGGCATTGGGCTATTAGGGAATGTTGCCACCAGTTTAAAAACTCCCCAAAAGCATCAGAATCTTTGTCTGATATATATCACTTGGCCAAATGAATGCTGAAGCAACTGGATGCAGGTGGGTTTCACATCCCAAACCCATTTCTGACCTCTAAGGATTGTCCTACATAAGGTGACCTTTGGAGGTTACCACTGCTCATTGGTCAAGAAGCCGTCACTCCAATTGTCAGAACCACGGAAAATCCACAGTTCAGGCAATATGGACAAATTGTTGAAAACTTGGCCTACCACTGATTCTTTCAAAGTCAGTTCCAAATAAGTTTGTTTCCCCCTCAATCAAAGTTTTCTAAGTTAGATCAAATCTCAAGGGTTCCAATACCGCACTTTCCTATTCTATTCCCTAACCAAGTGTCTATTTAAGCAGTTGTAACACACTGAGGAAATTGATAACCAACTCTCTTATAAAATTATGTAAAAAATCTTCCCGTGCTTGAATTTGTTTATTTAAGTTCATAATTTTTCTTTGCCAAACCCCCATGACATCTGCAATGTGGCCCTGAGGCCCGCATATTGACTGGGTCATCTTAGCATATTTCTAACGATGATCATTGCCATAGTCACTTGTGCCTATCAAGTCAAGGCCTTTACATATCTTTCCCCAGTCTTAAAACTCCCTACTCTCAGGCCCATTGTCCCTGGGGCCGCAACAGCTTGGTTCCTCACCAGGTTGCTGTTCTCATTTGCGGCCTGTCTGCACTCCTTTGCTACCCATCTCCCAGGTATTCAAACGTCATTTGAGTGGCAATGCCCCTGACATTCTGGCTCGTCCTTTGAAGACTTTTGCATCATGACTGGCAGGCCAGTCTAAACTTTATCTGCCATCACCCTGACACAGTATTCTTAATAATTGGGTTTTAACAGAATGAAGCCCTTATGGCATCTGCTGACTGCTTCACCTTGAAAGCGCATGTGTTGCTAGGGGCGGGAACACTAATGGAGATGGATATTATTATTGCTATGACTGTAGCCATGAAACCACATAGAGAGCTCTAAAGCGTGATGCCTTCAGCTATACAAGGAGATATCCCCTTACTTCAGATTGTCAACTATCTGCAGCAATTGCCGCAACGTTTAGCCTACCCAACACAGACTTAAATCCATCTGTTGCTGTCGTTGGAGCTTCATCTGCAAGTGGCCAGCAGCGACTGACTTATAATCTGCCAGCTAATCACTGGAAAACTATAGTATGTTGACCAACCTGCGACTGAACTATGATCATTTGGCCCATCCATGGCCACTCTTTAATGATCCGCCCCGCCCCTGGCCAGCTTATAACCCTTAACCTGGTTTTAATAACGTACATAAATAGGAACTTTTTGGGATAATTTGGTTTAAATGTGGCCAGCAAGGGCATTAAGAGGTGAATTGCCCTGCCAAATGGAACATCCATTCAGTGCAGTCAAATTTGGCCAAGCATGGAAAAGAACAAGCAAAGCTAACCCAGGACACTCTACTTTCACTGTGCAAAATTTACTTGCCACCTGACCACAAGGAGCCGCCCTATGTCAGTTCCCACAACCCCAATTATGTATTTCTCTACTGACAAACTATTTATGACAAACGTGTTAGCTCTCTCTCAAGCCAAGGAGGCCATCATGGAAGCGATCCATTAAGAGATTAAAAACCTTACGCCTTTCAAATCCTAGAGCGTAATCCAGCAGATGAACTCCAACCCTCTTTAGATGTGTCCTCATTGGTAGGAGTGAACGTCGCCATCCCTATGGATTGGTCGTGAAGGAATACCTCCAGGTAGGGGCCATTATTATATACTTTATTGACAAGAAGAATTCATGGATGTTAATGTATTTAAAAACGTGGTTCTTCTTATTACGAGTTACTTATTGTGACATTTTGTGGAAAAAACAAAAATATGTACAATCGCCAACACTGGCATCCTGGTCAACATAGTATCAACAAAGTTGGTAGCTAAGCTGCCGTTGAAACCCGATGTAGAGCATCAGGTTGTATATGGGACCATAGGGATGTAAATTACTGTTTTGGAGGGAGCTTAAGTGTGTTGCCTCTTCAGTTAGGTTCAATTATTGTCTTTACACCAGCAATTGTATTGTCAAACCAAAATTATGATATGTTAATTAGCACCGCTCTTATGTTCCATTTTTTTGCTGTGGTCAACATGACAGAGGAGACATTTGAGATCATGGGTCAGCGGATCCCTGTCTACTTTAAGTCAAATAGGGTACCACAAGAATCCGCCTGATATGGGCAAATCAACCTTGCATACTGTGACAGTGTAGTTCCCATCCACTATCAGCAATTGAAGAGGTGGACTAAGGTTCTTACTAATCAAATATGAGCACTAAAGGATATTGCTACAATCAGTGAACGCTTTAATGATACCATCTGGATACCAAGCTATCATAGGAACAGATAATGAAGTGGAGATACTGGAAGGGTTGTACGTGGAGGCTCTTATTCTTTATCAACAATCATACCTCAAACCTCATTTAGTTCCAGGCATACTAGTACCTGGCCCCAAGAAATCAAGGTGCTTCTGGCCAACCTGCATAAGGAGAATCTTATGGTCCAAAGGTATCAGTAGTGGCTTATCTACGCCTGACTCTTTTAATAAGGTCCTTCATCTTAATGAGTTCAGCTCGTTGGAAGAACTTTGCCTCCCCACTACAAATTTGGACAGAGTAATGGCAGTGGTTCCTTGTGAAGCCTTAATGAGGCTATTGAAGGAGCAACAGGATTGAACAATGGCGTTATTTGAGAATACCAGGAGATCCTCTCATCCCATGACCACAATTTGGGGTGCACTCGCAGCATTGTCAATTGAGTGGACATAGGTGATCACTTTCCTATTCAGTCTCAGCTAATCTGTTGCTCAAAAGCTGTGGAGAGGTAGTTTTTGACGAAATAGGGAAGCTGTTGGAGCATGCTATGCTTGAACCAAAGGTGAAGTCCTTAAGCTTCTCCTATAAGAAATGTGAAAAAGAAGGATGGCATTAACTGGGTAGTTATCAGCTAACAGAAACTTAACAGCATCAGTAGAAAAAATTTGTATCTGCTACCCAGAGTTGATGATTTCTTAGATTTTCTGGGCGATTCTCGCTGTTTTTCAGCTATAGATCTGATCTCAGGGTACTAACATAATGAGTTGCCCATGGCGAAACGAGAAAAGTGTTCTATGATCACCTTCAAGAAGTTATTTCAGCCCACTCATATGCCGCATGGCCTATATAACACCATGGATGCTTTTCAAGCACATAAACACCATTCTGGGTGATCTTAAGCTGTCATGCATCCTTATTTATCTTGGCGATATTAACGTTTTTTCATGGACGTTTTCAGAGCACCTAGAACAACTGGAAGAAGTATTCCGCTGGCTTGCAAAGGCTAACATTAAAATCTAGCCTCACAAATGTCATTTTTAAAAAATAATTGTAATATCCTGGGTTCATAGTAGACGCCAGATGCCTTTGAATGCAACCAGCTAAGGTAGAAGCTATTAAGAAAGATGGCTTGACACCATGTCAAATGTGATATCCAAGTATTTTTGGGCATGATTGGGTATACCACCGTTTTATTTAAATTTCAGATATATTGGGACCCAGCTATAAGCTTCTGAGGAAAAACGCCACTATAAAGTGGATGGAACAATATCATAGCGCTTTTGCTACTCTTTGTATGGTGCTGATCAGTTCTCCAGCGCTGCAGTATTCAAACTTTAAAAAGACTTTTATTTAGACTGACGCTTTCTTTTCTAATGTGGGAGCGGCCTTGTCAAACCTGGATGATAACGGTGTGGAGCAGCCCATCGCATATTGCAAAAATTTTACCTATCACAAGAAGAATTATATCGTGACTGAATAGTAGTGCCTAGTATTAAATATTGCATACATATAGCTTAGTATACTTCATTGATATAGTCTAAGGTCTTGACCAATCACACTTCCTTACGCTAATTACAAAACCTTTGGGAGCCAGAAGGGCGCTCGCATGGTGGACGCTCAAGCTCTAAGCATATTTTTTAAGATAATCCACTGACTGGGTGCAAAGCAATAGAGCGCTGAATGCATATCACACTTACCAACAGTTGCTATCATGGCGGATCACGCTGATATAATGTATAAGAAAATGATCAGAAGCAAATACTGATGAGACACCTCAAATCCTTTGGGCACTAGATGGAATGAGGCGGATACATTATTGAGGTATGGCGAGCTATTTAAGAATATTAGTGGGGTCACAGTGAGTTTTCTGAAGCCCTCTGCCTGACTATGTATCATATTGGATGCACACAAGGTGGTAAATCATGAAGGACAACAAAAATGTTTAGTTCCTGCGGCAGTGATATTACTTGGAAAGTATGCATTTTGACGTACTTGAAACTATCACTTGTTGTAATCAATGCCAATTGGAGAAGCCCTTTAACATAAAACCACTTATTATCTAATTAAAACCCATTTCACTTGGCATATGGTATCCATTGATGTTGTGAGGCCCTTTCTGACAGGCACAAATTGCTCCAAGTATATATTGGTAGCAATAGATCATCTGAAAAGGTGGTTAGAATCATAAGCAATCAGAGACTTGGAGCTGTGTAAGAATTTGAAAGTTAGCTCGCTTATTAATATATAATCCTGTTTCAATAGTCAGGAAGAGTTTTAGCCAATAAATCCTCAATTATGCTGTGTCTTATAGTATTTCCTACCCGTTTGGAAGCTCACAAAGCTAAACAACAATAAATGACTCTTCTGGTCTCCTTTTGGGTATATTTTCCCTCTTTAATCAGGATCTTCAGACACAGGTAATTATGACAAGCTCCCCTTAATGTTTGTCTACACTTCTTAATATGAAAGTCAAATTAAGATAAGACAATATAAGATGAGAATTATGAATATATGGAAATATGCTGTTTTTTTGGTCCAGGCGCCGGTATTTTATACCTTTTGGGCATCTCCTGGACATAATCATATATTAGATGAGTTCATCAAAGCTATGCCAATCCGCTATGGATTATGGCAGTGGTTATTAAAATATCCCAATTTAATTCAGCCCTTGAATTAACTAAATTACGTTCATTTCAGCCTGATTGGAGGCACTACTACCTTCATAATCAGAGAGATTATTAGGCTTAATATTAGCACCTCAGTGGTGTATATTTGCCTCTCAATCAGCCCAATTGCATTTTGTCATACAACTGACGAAATACAACAAATGTGGAGAATAAAATTATAGAGCTTAGATTATGACGCACCCAACAATCAGGATGTCAGCAGGCCTCTCATTAGTACTAGGTACTCCCTATTCAGGTTGTCTATGTGCAAGTACTATTGTGCTGATTACAATGATTGACATAAATTAAAATAGAATTCATCAATCATTTTTTCATTAAAATCATAAATGCAACTAGGTTTGTGCCATAGATTCACTTGGTTCACCCAAGTGGATCCCATACTCAGCCATAATGTAATTATATCATAGTTATCAAATATGATGATTGGAATAATTTCTGTACAATTGAGGTGGTTTTGGGATGAATCTAGCTATATGGATAAATTGGGAAGGATCAAATGATCTATTAATGGGAGTAATCTATTAGCATTGGTGGTTTTCTCAAAGGGTTTATTTTTGGGTCAACCATCAAAATCTAACATTTCCCCCACTCGACTGGAATATAAGCCCTGAGTTTCCCAATTCTATCTTTATATCTGTAAACACCTCTTCAGAATATCATAAATTTTTCACTGCTCATATTCCCAAACAATGGTGTCATTTTAGTAAATTGGACCAACATCCCGTATGAGTATGTTTATAGGATTACTTTGAGAGTCTTTATTGGAGTATTATATTTTTTCATCAACTTTAATGATGTCTATTCAGCCCTGTTTTTTTTTCATTCAGCAACAAGATTGGGCTGAATTGGTGCACAGGAATGAGAAATTTGGTCCCAAGTCACCTCCCCCTTGAAGAGGAGGAATAAAAACCTTGCTGATTTATTATTTTTTCAATAAAGTTTATTTTATGATATAAAATTTCTTTCTTACTATTATATATTATATATTATTAATATTATTCTTATTTTTTAGTTATTATTATTATTTCTTATTTATTATTTCTTTGAAATTGTGTATACTTATTTTTTTATTTTCTTTTCTTCTAATAAGCCCTCTTCCTAAATCTTATTAGGAATTTTGCATGGACTCAATTATATATATGACCTGTTTTAACCTCTTTGATGGTATAAACAAACCTTGACATTTTCTCAATAGCCTCAAACGGGCCAACCCAAATGCATTCTAACTTCTTTAATTGTCCCAATCCGTGCACATTGCAGAATAATACCTCTTCTCTGACCTCAAATTCAGTCAAATTGTATCAATCCTTAGAATACTTTTTGTGTCAGGACTTTTTAACAGCAAAAGTGTTGTCAAAGGCTTGAGCTTGCAATTTAATTAGTGTTTCAGCAAGCTTCTCAACATATTGAAGGTAACTGATTTCACCAGGATCTTATAGGACCAAAAAGACAGCAATGGTAGGGCTGGATGTCTTCCATATAAAACCTGAAATGATGATATCTTAATTGCAGAGTGATATAATTGTTGTAAGTGAACACAGATGAGCTTAAAAATATGCTCCATTCAGATAGTTTGCTTAAAGTTCATTTTTGGACAATATACAAGCATCCCATCTATGGACTCAACTGTTCTGTTTGTTTCTGGATGATAGGGAGAAGAAAGTACACCTCTTACTCCCATCAGCTGGTTAAGCTTCATAATAATGTTGGCCATAAAATTTCTTCCATCATCAGTCAGAATAACCTGTGGGCAAACATGCTTGTGGATAACATTCTCAAGGATAAACTTGGCCATAATCACTGCACCTACTTCCCTAATAGCCTTGGCTTCAACCCACTTTGTCAAGTGGTCAATAGCATAATGATGTACTTGAATCTAGAATTGCTAATGGGAAGTGGTCCAAAAATATATTGATACAGTATGCCAGGCAAACTTGGGCTGAATGAGCTTGTAAGATGTGCTCTTTTGGAACGGTTTTTCACCTTGGCATTTGACACAACACTCCAGTATCTTAGATATTGAAGTGCATTGACTCCCAGTAATATTGTCTAAGATGCTCCTTTGTTTCATAAATCCACCATGGTATATGGCCTTATGCATCGCCATTATTAATTTTTTTCAGGCTGAGGGTTGAGGGAAAATAATCTTTTTCCTTTGATCATTTTGTATAATATTTCATTTTTGATTGAAGTGTCTTTTCATAATCTGTAACCAATTTTTGAACTGATTTGGGCTCATCCTGGAATTCTTCACTGACCATTTTCTGAAATAGCTCATCAGCGGCCATACTTACAGTAGAGATCATAGGTAAATGGGATTGGCAGTTAACATTTTGGTGCTTCACTCCTGCATGATGTTTAATTGTGTAATTATAGGCTTGAAGCTTGAGTTCCCATTGCGCTAATCAGCCCTCAGGTTCCTTCAAGTTGTTCAACCATCTTAGGGACAAATGATCTGTAAAAACTGTAAAGTGAGTGTCATGTAAATAAACCTGAAACTTCTTGTAGGCGTATATGACTGCCAAGCATTCCCATTCTGTCACCATGTAGTTCCACTTGTGGACGTTTAAGGTCTGACTAGAAAAGGTGATAGGATATTCACCATTGTATTCCCATATTTGAGACAATATGGCTCCAACTACTGTAAGCGATGCATCAATTTAAACAATAAACTCTTGGTCAAAATCAGGATAGCACAATACTGGTGTGACTAATAGGGATGGATGAAGTTGCTAAAAGGCCTTTTGGAAGGCCCAATTTCAAATGCAATTTTTAGTCAGAAGTTTCGAAAAAGCCTTCCTTGTCAGGCTATAATCCAATAAAATTTAGCCATGAACTCCAAAATGCAAAATATTGACTTTTATTCTGGAAAAAGCTACTAACGAGCCATCTGTAGTATCCTGTTATATCATATAGAGTTTGAATATCACATCTAAAATTGAGATATATCATCTTCATAATAGTCTCAAACTTTGCTAGTTGTGGCTTAAGACTATCTTTGACAACTTTTGGCAATTTAGTTGGGTTAATCAAATCTTAGCCTGATTCTTCAGTGGTTAATGCATCATTTCTTCTCTCATTAGTATTGTGCGTAGGACAATTAGGCAAAATTGGATTTTGTGTGTGCTTTTAAAAAAAGATATTTGAGGTGGGTCGACCTTTGGACAAGTACCACACCAAGAATTTTCTAGCCAGTACAGGTTTCAAACTCAAAGCCTGCACTAAAGTGGAAGCAGCTTTACCTGCCAGGCTAACCACCCTCATTTTGTGTGTGCTTTTTTTTAGTACTAGATGGTCATTTTGTGTGTGCTTTAAATTTGAGTATTTTCCACCATCATCTGGATTTTCTTTCAAAAGCATCCCATTCAGATTGATCATTTGGTCCCAATTTACTGAAGACTGAACTTCTGTTTAAATGATAATCATCTTATTTGTGGAAGAAAGAGAACCTTTGGTATATTTATGGGCATAAGTGTTCATATATAAAATCACTTTTTCTGCTTTGAGGAAATTAATTACATTTAATTCTTCTTCATAATGGGTTGACCTTAGGTGTTTTTTACCAATGTAAACATTTGTTTATATGTCTGTTTTATTAACTCTTATCAAGAGTATATTTCTGGTTGAACCCTGTAGTGAGCACCACTTGTGAGAATTTGAGTATTAGCTCGCTTATTAATGTAATCATGTTTCAATAGTTGGGAAAAGTTATTAGCCAATAAATCCTTAATTATGCCATGTGTTTTATGGTATTTCCTAACCATTTGGAAGCTCACAAAGCTTAACAACAATAAATTGACTCTTCTGGTCTTCTTTTGGGTATATTTTCCCTCTCTAATCGGGAACTCTCCAGACACAGGTAATTATGACAAGCTCCCCTGAATGTTTGTCTATACTTCTTAATATGAAAGTCAAATTAAGATAAGACAATATAAGATGAAACTATGAATATATGGAAAGATGATTTAATTTAGGGCCATGCGCCAGTATTTTATATCTCTAGGGCATCTTCTGGCCATACTCACCTATTAGATGAGTTCATCAAAGCTATGCCAATCCGCTATGGATTATGGCAGTGGTTATTAAAATATCCCAAGTTAATTCAGCCCTTGATTTAACTAAATTACAATGATTTCAGCCTGATTGGAGGCACTGCTACTCTCATAATCAGGATTATTAGTCTTAATATTAGCACCTCAGTGGTGTATATTTGCCTCTCAATCAGCCCAATTGCATTTTTTCATACAACTGACAAAATACAACAAATGTGGAGAATAAAAATATAGAGCTTAGATTATGACGCACCCAACAATCAGGATGTCAGCAGGCCTCTCATTAGTACTAGGTACTCCCTATTCAGGTTGTCTATGTGCAAGTACTATTGTGCTGATTACAATGATTGACATAAATTAAAATAGAACTCATCAATCATTTTTGCATTAAAATCATAAATGCAACTAGGTTTGTGCCATAGATTCACTTGGTTCACCCAAGTGGATCCCATACTCGGCCATAATGTAATTATATCATAGTTATCAAATATGATAATTGGAATAATTTCTGTACAATTGAGGTGGTTTTGGGATGAATCTAGCTATATGGATAAATTGGGAAGGATCAAATGATCTATTAATGGGAGTAATCTATTAGCATTGGTGGTTTTCTCAAAGGGTTTATTTTTGAGTCAACCATCAAAATCTAATAGGCTGTAACTGCTGCCAAGTTCATAATGAGTGTGTCAACCAATGGCATGTCTGCATGCAGTCCATACTCTCAGACAATAAACAACTTTCACCTCACATGACCTTTCTAATCTGAACAAATTGATGGCGATCTGCACAATGCTAACTACTCCATAACACCCTGAATATAACGAAACCATTGAGTGTGCCAATGTAAATTTAGTAAAAATCCTTAAAAAGCTTTTAAAAGATCAACAGTATGACTGGAGCACCCTTAACTACACTGTATTTTTTCTTCTAATATAAGCTGTCGCTCACTGATGAAAAGAGTCTTTTCTAGATGCTCTATGGTAGACACCCAACTCTGCCTCCGCTACTCTACTCTTGTGTATAGATAACAATAGATGGACATCCAACGCTATCTGATTCTGACGTCCACGCTTGCTATCTTCATACTGAAGAGTACTCAGCCAATTTTGGCCAGAAAGTATTAGGAATATGGCTTATCAATGATAATATATTATGCTTCCACAGTATGCAATAGGAGAGTGTGCCTTGTTACACAATCAGCACGGATTTGGGCGGCGGAATAAGCTAGCTAGCATCTGAATTAGACCCTTCAAGATAATAGAAAAAACAGGCACTTATGACTACATTATTAAGGATCTGGTGAGTGATTATATTATCAGCTGAGTGCATGCTAAGTTTCTTCAGACATATAAGCAATAATAAGACAACCTGAAAACCTATATACCTCCAGTGGAAATGAGGAAGGTTCAGCTCTTAGTTATAGATAATGTACCTCCAGATTGGTTGACAGTGGATGAGATGTAGGTGACATTTCAGAGGAATAACATCTGGGTAAGAGTGGGGAAATGTCTGGAAATTAACCAGATGGTTTCCTCCCATTATGCCGAAAACTATGCTCCAATTATTTTTAGTAATGATAGTTGAGCAAGCTTAGAGGAGTACACCGGATCTGGCAGCCTCAGAAAGCAGTTTGATTGCGATTTAAGTAGTTTGATTATTAGTGACTATAAGCTAAGGATAATAAAACTTTTCTCTCCTCGTTGCAATCACTTTTGCAACTTATTCAATTCAAGTCTGATTCTAGTTTGATAATCTCACAGAGGAGATTAGTCTGCGCCCATGTCAGGGAGCAGTTGAGCAAGTAAGGTAAGAGGAGCAGGTGGTAGTCCCGCGGCCTCAAACGTAAAAAAACGCCCTGGAGAAACTGGCAGAATAGAAAAAAATTTAAAAAACTGGCGGTCACTATTTCCCCCAAAATCCTCGCTTGGCAAGTGCAATTCAACCAGTACATCAACACGCCGCACTCCCAACAACTCTCGTCAGTGGAATATGGAGTCCATGTGTTTCTGTCATCCAATAAACAGCTCTATGGGAAAAATTTTGTGGGGATGTGCACACTTTTTTCCTGACCGCGGTGTATGTTGCACCTCACTCCATGTCACGCGGTTGGCTGGACCTCAGTTTTTAAAACAAGGAGGCAGCAGACAAAGCTGCTGCAGTGCACATAGTGATTGACCTCCTCAAAGGGCAACGGGTCATCAAAACCAAATGCACCAGATGGACAAAATCCAACCAAACTTTCCTCACGTTTGACTTTTTGCCTAAAATGATAAAACGTGCCATTTTGGAGAAACACCTGAAAGATGGTCTCACCGTTTATGGCGAAATACAATCTTTTGAGATGCAACGCTTTACGCTGATGCCACACCTATGCACTGGCAAAGCCATCGCAGTTATGACCCCAACTGAGGAGATCGCAAAGGACCTAACCCAGATCCTGCACTCCACATATAGCAATATAGATATGGCATACCACCCACCCTTTTCGGGTAAACGTGGATAGCGCGCCCCCCATCTGCACCCACTGTGATGCGTTTGGCCATAAGGCACATGCATGCCCCACCAAGGAGGGCGTCACATTCCAAGAGCACCCCTTGGCAGCCATGGCCAGCGGAGAGGCGCACTACAAACTAACCGCAAGCACCAAAGAGGCTTTCCTGTGGGGAGCACAAGGATGCTACCTACTGGTAAAACCTATTTCCCCGCAAGAGTGGAAGAAGGCCAAGTAGGCCTGCAGGGCCGCGGCCAAGAAAGTGGCCAAAGTCACCACCACTATCCCACACTCCCAACGCCAGGAGGACATCAAAGCCTTCACGGTGGAAGCAACTCAGGAATCCATCAATTAATCATATTGGGAAGCCAATGCCAATTGGGCCACCCAATCTGAGGATCTGATGGGTGACTCAATTTCACCAATCTTTGCAACCAAGCTCCGAGCAAAACCAACTTGGTTTCCAACCTACATAAATTTTTTTTGACCTGCTCAATGGTGCACCGAACTCATAGACACTGCAAAAATTTGTTTGACATCAGGGAAACAAAAAGCAAAGGAAAAAGCCAACGCGAACCTTTCTGCTAAAATCAACAAAACCACTGATAGCATTGCTGCAAACACCCGCGCTGCCATGAAGGCACATGGGGATCTAGAGGAGGCTAGTGGGCCCAGGTGCCCACCCCCTTGCACCTAAGATGTGAGGGGGAAACCTTCACTTTAGGGACGTTGAATATCACCAGACTCAAGGCCTCACTGTCCCGGGCTAGGAAACTGAGTTTTTTACAAAAAAATTTACCCATGAATATCCTGGCCATCCAGGAGTCCCACTGTCTGCGAGGTTCTGAGGATTCTTGGAAAACCATGCTCCTCCTACCCTATCCTTTTGTTCAGAGCACTGTGGGGTGCTAGTTCAGAAAAACAATTTTTTCAAATTTTTATTATCAGAATCCTTCCTCAATGGCTGAGTCCTCATTGTCACTTTCTCATGGGCTGACATGGCACATGCTATCATCAACATCTACGCCCCAACCTATGCACAAGAACGGCGGGAATTTTTCTCATTGGTCAAATCCCTCCTGTTACCCCCAGACCCTTTTGTAGTTGGCGATATGAACTTTTGGCTAAACACACCAGCGGACCGTTGGCCTTCCTCCTCCCACACCCCTCAGGGTCACGTAGAACTTCGCGTTCTAAAGGCCACCCTTGGGTTAATGGATGCGCTGCTGCGGCAAGCCCCGCTGCTCAAAAACATGATGTGACCCCACATCCACAACGGCCAATTAAGGTCCATGACCCGCATAGACCTTATCCTTATGCTGGCAGAATTCCAACCCCACATTTCCCACTTCAAAACAACAAAAATTGAATTCTCTGATCACCGGCTGGTCTCAATAACCTACCACCTACCTATCACAGTGGCTAAGGCCCCACATTGGTGCAAACTCCGCCCTCCTAAACTTGCGTCACTAGGATTTTCCACTTGGGTGGAATCAGCAACTTTGGCAAAAGAGTTTGTTACATTGTTTTGCGCAGACCCCATCTCCACATGGGCAGCCTTCAAAGAGGATACCATCTGCCACTCTCACCACCTCTCCTCCTGATGCTCACAAGCCACATCAGCCATCATCTCGCGCGCTATGGCAGAGTTGGCACACCTGGAGTCCAACATCCCAGCCACAGGATACAGCCCTGCATGGGGCTGGAAGTGGGTGGAGGCAGCTGCCCACCTCAACGCACTCAAAAGGCAACACAAACATTGGGTTTGTGTTCATTACAGGGCCAAACGCATTACAGAAGGTGACAAGTGCACCGCATATTTTTTAAAAATTTTTTTGCACCACGCCAGAGAGTGGCCTGCACACAGGTGTGAAGATCGGATGATTCCATCGCGGATACACCAGCTGAAGTGGCAATTGAAACACAAAAGTATTACTCCAAGTTATACCGATCTGATCCAATTCAGCTGGCTGAAGTGGCAGAATTTCTCAACTGAACCCACATCTGCACCGTTTCCTGATACCCAGAAATAATGAATTTGATTACTCTGAACAAATTATGGACAGCCATCCGTGGTGCACCAAACTGGAAATGCCCAGGCCCAGATGGCATTCCATATGAATTCTATAAAAAGAACTTCAAATATATATCCCCACTACTGCTTGCCTCACTTAACCAGAGCCTTCTGGAAACGCGCCTCCTACCAGGAGGACAAGAGGCCTTCACCATCACACTCTTCAAGAAAGGGGACAAGCTAGACTTAGCCAACTGGCGCCCCATTTATTTAACTAACATGGATACAAATAGTTTAACAAAAATCATGGCTAACCGTTTAGGGATTGTAGCATCTGCCACCATCTCCCCAGAACAATTTGGTTTCATACCCAGAAGGTCAATTTGGGACAACGTGCACTCTGTGGCTAACGCATGCCAGTCCACAGCCTCTGAGGCACTTGTATTCTTGGACCAACAGAAGGCCTATGATAGAGTAAACTGGGAATACCTCAGGGCCTGCCTCCATCAATTCCACTTACCCCTCGCTTCATCAACTGGGTGATGCTGCTCATGGAATCTGCAACAATGGCAGTACGTGGCCCTGGCTTCCTAACAGAAGTAGTCCGCCCTCAAAGGGGCTTGCAACAAGGGGACCCCCTTAGCCCACTCTTATACAACTTCAGCCTTGACCCACTACTTCGAAACGTGAATGCCCAACTCACTGAGGTCCACGTGCCAGGCCAAGCCCCAGTCAAGATGATGGCGTTTGCAGATGATTGTGTGGTTGGGGTGTCTAATAAAAAAGATGCACACGCACTTGAAGCTCTCATCCAGGAGTATTTCCAGGTAAGTAATGCTGCACTGAACGCTTCCAAAACTGAAATCATCCTCCTTGGTCGGTATCAAACCTGCTGGGCCCCAGCAACCAGTGCCCAGCCCAGCCCATCTGCTCACACACGTGCTCGCCCTCCCAGCTCACCCCACTCCGCCCCACTGGTGCTCCCCTTCGTGCCACGCCCTACCATAGGGCCAGTCCACCATCTGGGCGTGTGGGTGGAGGCAGGCGGGTATGCATCAGCAGTAATGGAGAGTCGTATTCTAGACAATGTGACGAAGCGCATCGCCTCCCTCAGAGCCCACCCTACTTCCCTTACTGTCAGGGTTGTTTTAGCCAGCTCTATGCTACTCTCCAAAGTCTGGTTTAGAGCTCAGGCCATCCCCTTCTCCCCAAGCTTTTTAGAATCCTTGTATGCTCTGCTGCAAGGATGGCTTTGGTCAGGCCGCCCACCACCAGTACGGCTAGAGGTCATGTTTGGCCCTCATCATCATGGTGGCATGGGCCTGCTTGACTTCAAAGCCCATGCTGCCAAGATCCTGGGCACCTGGATTGCAGCCATCACCACCCCTACGCTCCCCTCCCAACACTGGTCCCACGCGGCCTGCTCTAACTTCTCCCGCGCCTTGGGCCTCAACAATCCATCAAACCCTCACTCCCTGATGAAATACCTCGCATCACACACATCGGCCACAGGTCCTCACGGGACTAAAACCCACTACAAACGAATCCTCCTCTCCATGCAGAGCGCTGAGTGGAGAATTCATATTAGTGGACACACAGCCCAGAGAGGCCACCCCTCTTCTCAGTTCACACAAGAGATACAGGGGCTACCCATCCAAGAAGGCGTGATCCCCACACGGCCCCATGTCCTATCCAGGGTGGACTACCTAGACATGATGGACATCCCTTACTCCTTTGAGACCCAAAAAACTATCTGGAAATACGCACACCATCCTCTGTTGCAGCCTCAAATCCGTTCCCATGTGTGGCGCTGCCTGAGGCGGATGTACCATATGTCTGAACGCTCTAATGCTTTACACTCATCCTGCGTCGTGTGTGGCCAGTATGGAATGCTGTTCCACCGCCTGGAGAAGTGTCCTACCTCTAAAGTGATATGGCGCGAAGTTCAACGTCTGCTGGGCCAGGATCAAACACATCCCTTCAGTCTGTCAAGAGATATGTTTGCTCTATCAATGGCCTCCCCCCTTCCACCTTCCCTCCATGCTCTGGTGGTTGCAATCGCCATGTGGACTATCCACACGATTGTCTTGGATGCCATCGCAGGCTCCACCCCCACCCTCCCAGAAGCTGTCCACAGATTCTGGTCTCATTTGGTGGACCACTTTCAGGCATAATTGTTTGGATACCTCCCACCGCGTCGCTGACAGCTGGTCTCCTCCTGGTTCCCAGTTTAATTCATCAAATCAGACCCTCTCTCCACACGTGTTCAATTGTGGCTACGGCCCCTTCACATGTTCCCTCCCCTCCCCATAAGTGGCGTTCCCGCTGGCAACAAGAGATAGCATCGCTTCTCTGGGGTGCCTTCCCTGTTACTAAGTTTTGTCTCTCTCAGGTCAAATTCAGAAGTGTCCGTCCCATGGTCAGCCTTCCTCGCAATAAATTTAATATAAGCCAAGGATAATCAAGGAGAGGTTATATAATAATTTACTAATGATTATCAGCGGATCAAATGCCAAAGCTTAATAATGGGAATGCAGCAATATGGCTACAATTCCACTGAGAGTTACACTGAGCGAATTAGTGAGTGAGATTACCTGCTTGGTTGAGTTGTAGGTCAGTGGCCGCAGTGAGAGAAATAATAGTGGTGACAGAGAGTGAAAGGATGATTGTTTTTGGTTGGGAAGTTTCAGTGGACTCTACAGTAATAGGTTGATATCTAGTATAGACCCTTTGGTCTTGGGCAGTGTGATGCTGCTATTAGAATAAAGATTGGTTCCAAAAGCGTTTTGCTTTTACTTAATATATTTACTGTCTCCATTCAAAGAATTGCGATCTTAATATTGCCCTTCCATTATATCATTGAGTATAACCTCTGTGCAACTATCCACCAGATCGCATCTAATCTGTTGGAAAAGCAACAAATCTCCCTCCCTACTCGGAGAGACTGGCCATATGTGTCCTGACCTTGGGCACAATCTGCTTTCCACCAGGGCAACTGTAGATATCACACCAAGTGTGATTGTAAGGGAATGAATACTATCACTGGAAAATTCTAACCCAAACCAACCAGGAAGGCTGGATCCAAGTCAGTGTTGGCAAATATTTATAAGGTCGATCTGCCATGTCCAAAGTGCAAAAATATTTAACAGTAGTGTACTTAATCCAAATTCCCCAAATAGTAAGCCTATAGGTCAAGTAATCCCCAATATGTACTGCTTTCACTCCATTTCCCCCATATCTGCCTTTTTAGTTTAGCTAAAAAATTCTTAAAAATCAAATTTTATTGTGAAATTGAGAAGCCTGCCAGATATTTAGTGGGGATTTATAAATTTTTGAGATCATCGCTAGTACTCACAGTTTCCCACTTCCTTTTGAATCTGTCAATATAATGATTGCACCTTAGGTATTCTGGCTGGTGTTTTGAGTGTTCTATCATCCTGAGTTCCAGGCCAGTCTTTTATTAATATTAGCACACTCCATGACATAATGGATCAACCCCAGTTTTTGTCCTTCTCCACCCTTCTATGCAGGTGGGATGCTGCATTGATCTTGTGTCATGAATGTATGGTCCATTATTTCAATCATAGTTTTTATGTTGAAGATAGTGAGTATCTCTTAACCAAGACAATAATGAGGCTTCCTTCCATACTGCATGTAAAAGAGCCTGGTCCTTATTTACCCCATGCCCTGGACACCTTAGATGTATTGTGTAACAAATCAGGTGGTACCTGATCCGTACATTGCTACAGATCAGTTAATACTAGATACAAATAGTAAATTAATAAGAGAAAACACAAATAAAAGTGAATTGGAGCGATGGGAATTTGACGGACCAAAACTGAATCCTATCCAAGTCAAAATGACACCCATCTTATGAGCGTTTTGGACAATGATTCCATGGAAAATGGAATCATCGCCTGAGATGTGCCAGACAATTCAGGAAAGCTTGGCATAGTGGAGAGCCTATATTATGTTTGCAAATACTATATATTTGAGGATGGGCTAGCTTGAATAGCCAGTTGAGTCTTCTATGATAACATTGAAATCCAATAAAAACTTGGTTGCAATTTGAAGTTAATATTTTATTTAAAAACGAAATATCAGATTGAAGGCATGGGCTCCAATAGTGGGCATGGTGTGGCGTTGGCGAAGTTACTCGGCATCTTCCTGCAGCATGTGGACAGGAATCTGAGAGCTCGTGGCAATGGTGGAACTCAGCAGATGGGTTCAGGGATTGGCTCTGGTGGGCTGGTTCCTAGTAGAGTCAGTTATGGGGCTCTTACTTCCCAATTCCCTCTCAGGATATTGGCGCGAACCTGTACATTACATATTGCAAGTGTGGGTTGTTGTTTTTCACTGCAGATTATTTTCCAGCCTCCCTGATCTGCTGTTTTGTGCTCAGGTGATAGTATTCAAGAATTTAATTTGAATGCTCCTGGGGAGCTGGTGTATGTGAATCTGATGGTGCCTTTGTTGTTTATTAGACAACACCAGAGATGGAGGCTGTTCAGTTGGCCAGAACCATGGTTTTACTACTGAGGATGACCTGGAAGATGGTCAAGCAAATATTCTTCCTCAAGTTATGTTTTGAATGGTGGTTAATAACCAAAATCAGGCTTACTTTCTTTTACCTGTTAAGAGCCAATTAGGCTCTCATGTGGTATCTGTTGATGCTTTTGGATACAGGAGCAGCTGGATTCTTTATGAGCTTACAGGTCGCCCAGAATTTTTGGATCTCAATCTTAACATAGATTCCTCAGTATTAAATGCATTGTCAACTTGATGAATTTCTATATGGTGAGATGCCCTGTACCATTATTGTTGCATGAGTTTGGTTTCTGTAATTGTTTCTTGTCATGCCAATGATTATTCCCCGTTATCCTTGAGTTGGATGGTTGCAGTGGCAACATGTTAGTATTAACCTGGACCGCAACCTTTTGTTTTTCATGACTCTGCATGCACATGACAAATTCTGACTTATTGGTGCCTTTTCCCTGCTGGAGCGTTGGGGTTGATTGTTTCAACTCCTTTCTCAAGGCGTTACGGTGAAATTCCCTTCTAGCCTGGGCCAGTATAAGGACATTTTTTATATGGATCAGGCTAACCATCTTATCTCCCCTTCTTAGTGTAATTTGGACTTCCGTAAGATAGTAAATGTAGACAACATTAATTTTCCTCTGTACACTTATACAGAGAAGGAAGACAAGGCCTTGTAAGTGTGGTTAAAAGATGTGCTTACAAAAGGGTTGGTGTAAGCAAACATCACCTATTGCTTCTCCCATAGTTTTTGCTCAGAAGTTAGACAGAACATTATGCCACTCATAGGCTAGGGGCATTTAAATGATAATACTGATCATGACCCCTATCCCCTTCCCTTTGAGTGACAATTAGCCAAGAAAAGAAAAGTCCTTGGTGTCCTCAAAATTCAATCTCATGAATGCGCTCAACCAAATTAGGGTGGCAGAAGGCCAGGAGTGGCTTACGGCAGTTTCTATCTGAAGAGGAATTTTACAGTTCCGCGTAACGCCTTTCAGCTTAAAATGCCTCAGCCACATTGCAGCTGATGATTAATAGTTTTCTTGGCGACATTTGGTTTACCTGTGCAGGGGCATATATTATAGTTATCCTCATTAGATACCCACTCCTGAGCAGCATGAGAAGGACCTGGAGGAGGTTCTGGCTACGTTGCACAAGGCAAACCTCTATAGAAACCTTTTTTGTTCGATTTCTTCAGGGAAGGAGGTTACTGTCAGGACCTTGGGGGTTGATACCCGTATCCCTTAATTTTTTGAGGCCTGGAGAACTGAGGTTTCTGGGTGTTGGATTAAAAAATTTTACTTTTCTTACTAACAAATCTTCACTCAGGATACAATGTCTTGAGGGGTATATCCTAAATATATGTTCATCCCAAAATGATTTTAGAGAAGCCAAATTGTTAAAGGAAAAATAAGTGTAGTCTTTATTTTGCTTAGAAACATCATTGTATGGGAGATCAGAGAGAGGTTTTTCAGTAAACCTCCAAAAATTTTGAGCTAAGATCTATACTTATTACCAATTGGGGATTCTGTGGAAGGCTTTTCATCTTAGTCAAACAAGATTTGATCGCCACATAGATCAGGTTTGAACCCCAAGGTTAGAAAGCTTTAAGGGAGCAATAGTCTACTGCATAAGTTGGGTTGATCCTCAATGTCAAAAGGCTGTGATTTTTGTCATGGATTATCACCCAAAAAAGGTTTGGGCTATTTTGTAAAATTGAGTTCAATTCTCTTTTGCCAACACATCCAAATCTCTAATTTGGGTAGGAATCCTGTCAGCGCTCCCCTCTAGATCTTGGCGTAGGGTGAAAATTGATGCATAAAGACAATATATACGCAGTTTACTACAGTACCCTGAATGACCTCTACAATTGAGCATTTGTTGTCTCATTTATACATGACTTTGTAGAGCCCTGACCAGTTGGTGCCCAATTTTTTGTCACAACCTCCATGCGATGATAGAAAAGGACTAGGTCAACCAGTTGGAAGGTGTGCAGGGGATCATGCTTCTCATTAAATTGATTAGTTTCTCTACTAGTGATAGCAGATAAGTTCTCAGAATCTAGAGACTGGAGTCAAATAATCATTTGACAATGTTTCGCATAGTAACTTCAGGGGTGTCATGTGATGATCAATCTAACATGGCCTTCACTTTAGAAGGCAACTGGGGATTTCTTACATAAAAGCCTTAAAGATCGATATCTTAATTATATGATGATAGCTTATTCTATAGTCCAGAATCGCACTAGGAAAATATTGGGGCCAGTGAAGAAGGTTGATAATGGCCATTTTCCGGAGAGTGGCAGCTAGGGTACCATACACCCTCTCTACCATTCCATTGGTTTAAGAATGGTATGGAGTGGAAAATATCTGTGTGGATCCCATCACTTCAGCTAAATCATTCACCAGTGATGATTGGAAGTTTTGACTGTTATTGGAAAGAATTATGTTAGGTCACCCATGCTGGGTGATAATTCAATTATATAAGAATGTGACAGTAGCTTTTGCTGAAGCAGAAGGTAGCAATACAGCTTCAATCCACTTAATTAAATGATCCACGTCTAGAAGGAGAAGCTAACGCCATTAGAGGATCAAGGGAGAGGTCCCACAACGTCAATGCTAATAGTATGGAAGGGTTCACAGGGTGGGACCACTGAATTTTGAAAATTCAGTATTAGGTCCAGCTTTATTTTTACATATTAAGCAGGACTCTAATACATCTAAGGTTGACAAAAGCATTCCTTCCCAGTAACATTGAGTCTTGAGAAACTGATTATTTTTCTTAATTCCACTCATGGCTGACTTTCAGATGTCCCTCCAATATGATGTTGGTTTGAGCCGAAGATCAAACATAGGGCAACCATTTTTGGGACATGAGTTTGTACAGTTGGCCATTTTTGACTTGAAGATTCGCCAATTTTTTTGATAGTTCCTTTTAAATGGTCGGGTATTTGTCTTTCCATAAAACTGATTGAGTCAAGAGGTTATAGAGTAAATCCTCTTCAGGGTTAGAATAGTTTATATGGGAAGCTGGTATAGGCAACCCACGTTTTGGTGTATGACCCTAATTGATGGATGATGTAAAAAGTTGTAATTTTGAAGTTTTAACGCCCATTGGGCTAACCTCCCATTGGGGTCCTTCATTTGCTGTAGCCATTGCAAGTAATCATTATCAGTAAATATGGTGAAATGTTTTCCATATAAATAAGATTAGAAATGCAAAATAGCCAGTAGTACCATTATACATTCACATTCACTAACGCTATAGTTGCATTTAGCTCTTGTTAGGGTTTTGTTATAGTAGGCGATAGGATGGTCCACTAAAATACTGTCATGCTGAGATAGTATGGCTCCTACAGCTATATTGCTAGCATTGGTAAAGATGAGAAATGATTTACCAAAATTAGGATATATAAGTAGTGGAGAGCAGGAGAGAAAGACACATAGAAGATCAAAGGCCTGCTGTTGCTTTTCTTTCCACTGAAAGGGTATCCCTTTCTTTGAGTTTTTGTGTGACCATTAGGGCACCCAGTGCAGGCAACTTTGCGGGATGAAACCTAGGGTACTGCCCCCCACCGCACTGGGGCTGCACGAATCTAAGCACCACCAAAGTGGTCCTGACCGCGGATGGGGTGGCTCACACCACCCCTAAACTGACATATTCTTCAATTTTTGGTATACCAGGTAGCAAAGGCTACCCAGCCAGTTCAGAGATATGCATCACATCCCTTACTGCGAGGATTGAGATCGGACTGATCCCTAAGTTGGACTTGAGGAAAGAGGATTGCCATAGCTTTCTACAGCTATTTCTAGCTGTAGTATCCCTTTCTTCAAAAAAATATGCTAAAGATTTGGAGTTGTCAGCAAATTAGGGAATAAACTGCCATTAATATCCCACCATCCCTCAAAAACTTGTACATCTTGTAGGGATTTAGGAGGGGACATCTTATAAATGGCTAGGACCTTGTCATCCATTGGGGATATTCTAGCTTTCCCTACCTTTAGACCCAAAAGAATTATTTCGCTCTAAAAGAGGGAGAATCTGATTAGCTTTAGTTTTTATGAAGCTTGACGCAACTGCTGGAAATCTTAAATGAGATGATCTATGTGTTTAATAAAGGTCTTAAAATGGTAATATTGTCAAGATAAACTAGCAAACAAGAACGTTTCAAATCACCTAAAAGTACGTCCATGGCGCGTTAAAAGGTAGCAGGGGTATTACATAACCCATGAGGCATTTGAGTGGGCTCAAATAGTCCTTCACTTGTAATGAGGGTGTACTTTTCATGATCCTCCAGCGACAAATTTACTTTTCAGTACCCGCTGGCAAGATCCATAGTCAAGATATAGTGGGAACCCAATATCAAGCATACACAGTGCATTCAAAAAGTTCTGGGACTAACGTTTTAAAGACACAACTTTACAAATAAATAAACTTTCTTTTAGCATAATTTAACATACAACCTTTCCCTCTATATACATATTTATATTGCTAAAACAATTGTTTAAGGTATGTACATAGTTCCTATTTTGTATTACCATGTTTAAACCAGCTGTCACATTCTTCTGAATTGTCTCTACTTTATCAAAAGGATGAACCTTCAGTGCCACCTTCAGATTATAATTATCCACCATATTCACCATATTTGTCTCTGTCTGACTTCTTTCTGTTCTCTAATCTGATGTTGGCACTGAGGGTTCATCCTTTTGATAAAGTAGAGACAATTTAGAAGAATGAGACAGCTGGTTTAAACATGGTTTTACAAAATAGGAACTATGTGCATACCTTTTAACAATTGTTTTAGCAATATAAATATGTATAGAGAGGGAAAGGTTGTATGTTAAATTATGATAAAAGAAAGTTTATTTATTTTTAAAGTTGTGTCTTTAAAACGGTAGTCCCAGAACTTTTTGAATGCACTGTGAAAGGATCATCTATACATAGCAATGGATAACTAATTTTTTCTTGTGATTGATATGAGGTGGTGATAGTCCATGAAAACACAGCGGCCATTATCCTTTTTCAGAATCAATAGAAGCAGGGAAGCTCACGGGCTTTTTAAAATGCACAAGTAACCTAGCTTCCAACAGTTGCTGTAACTCCAAAGCCATTTGAGCTTCCTTAACTTCTTTTTGGTATGGCCAGTATATGAACAGGGTGTGAGCCTCAGTATCAGTTTTGGTAAATTACCCCGGACATTTTTTATAATCACTTGGTGTTAAAATTTTTGCCCATATTCCCAGCCGTCTAGATTACCAGGAATTACAAGGGGATAATTCCCTAATAAAAGGTGAATTATCAATCAGTTGACCCTGATTTTAAAAAACTATGTTTGGGGGATTTTAGGTTATTTGCCGGTCAGATCCGTCAAGGATTGATCTAACAAATGCTTAAGATCTCGTCAGGTAAAGTTGCTGACAACTAGGGACATCTGATAGTTGACTAACTATCAAGTGTACTGATTGAGATTGGTCAGGTTTCATCACCAACTGATTGGGAATGTAAGGAGTAAGTTGCGAGTTGAGTGATGCCATCTGCAACTAGCAAATCGATCCGTTGGTTCATGACCTGCCTTATTGGATGACAAGTTCCATTACCTAAACAGGTTGCTTGCCAAATATGGTTGATTTGCTTGTATCAAGAGGAAAACGTTAGGGACACGTTTTCTGACTCTTTCCGTTTTAGGTCTTGAGGATGTCCAATGATGGAATCCTAGCCAGGATGTGGAAGACCATTGTTGCTGAGATGAGGATGGGTGATTCAAAGGCAACGGCTGCCATTTCATTAAAGAGGTGTCAACTGAGGGTTGGGTGCCAAATCCTCCACTATAAATTCCCTAGATTTCACTAATAATAAAAACAGAGTATACAGTAGATTTCAGCTTAATAAACTTTATCAGCATCCATTTGTTCTATTATTTCTCAGGGATATTATTGCTGTGTGTGATAATTGGGAGACTCTTTAAGGAAAAGAGTAAGGATCTGAGCGGAGATCCAGAGAAGAAATGGAATCAAATTGGGGATTGTTGCCAACTGTGTGTCAAACCAGTGAGGCCGTAAATGAGAATCTAAGAGAAGATCAGGTTAGACGGTATGAGGGAACGAATGTCTAATTCAAAACATCACAAGTATTTTGAGAGGGAATACTGGCTGAGCGTTGGGCCAAGATCTAGGACTTTCATTTAACTACAGATGATAGTCATCATACTATTATCAATCAGTCATATCAAATAGTATATAATGTGGACAAATTGCACACAAACCTGAACCTGTGCAAGTAATAAGTTTATAGGGGTTATTGGCTGAAAGTAATCATCACTTATAGATATTTACAAACTGGTGCTCACTACAGGGGTGTAGATGAGTAGAAGAACTTAGAAGGATGTCATATAAAGATGAGTTAAGAAAACTATGAATGGAGTTAGCCACCATTAATTAGAACGCCCTGAACTCAGAGGATCATCGAGAATTCACATCCTTGGAAGAAAGAGTCGCCAAGATAGAGGAAGGTATTGATAATTTCACAAGTTTTTAGGAATGAGTTACTTGGAAAAGTAACGTCATTAAAGAGGGAAAGGAGGGGACTTAATTTGAGAAGCCTTATTTCTGCCTATGGAGCATGAAGCAGATTGCATTAATTTAACAGCTTTTAGTGCTGATATCAAGCGACTAATAAACATGTTGAGAAGCTAAAAACTCACAAATGCAATTGTGAGCCATATACAGCAACCAATGCCGAAGAAAGAATCTCTTGTATGACAATTGGGAAGTTAAATACCTTAAGAAACATGCTGCCCACTTTTACCGCTATTTTGGAGATGATGCCTGAAATCACTCCCCAAGTGAGCTGAGTAGCTGAACATAGAGAGTTGACTAGAGAAACCCTGGAGGAATCCAAGGCAATGTCAAAAATGCCAACTTTCCATTGGTATAACGCCCCAGCATTTTTACAAATGTTCAATGATTATGTATGAATATGGTGATAACAAAAAGCATTGACAGTGATGAATTTATTAGACATCAATTGCCAAAACCTAGTGTTGCCCCACCTGGAGAGGGACAGCTGGTTGTACGTGGAGGCCAAAGTGGACATTATGAAGGACTTTAGGAGCCCAACTTGCATGTCAAAGCGCAAACAAGAGTTTATGGGCATCCAATTCCATAAAGGAGAATCTCTAGCAAGCTTAGCAGATCGTTTCTACCAGAATCATAAATCCTGGTTGGAGAAAAGGTACTGGATGTCAGATGCCAGAATTGCATTATAAGTAGCCCTTTGTCCCTATTGCGATTTGCACTGAATGATGTCTTTCATGTTCATGATGGAAATTACTACCTCACAGATGATAGATAATTTGAAAATCTTGGGACTAACCTTTAATACCCCAAACAGAAGTTTCAAATCCAACCCAGTACAAAATTTGAATCCCGTGAAAAGGAATGAGAGTGCTAAAGAAATGAACAGCTGAACTGTGACAGGGAATAAGCCCAAAATCTTCAGACAAATTAATAAGAAAGAGAAAGTCTGTTACCAATGCAGAGGAAAGGAATATTTTGCTGTAAATTGTAAGAAACCCAAGGATCAAAATCAACGTGGTCCAAGTAAAAGAGTCTGCAGCCACAAAGGAGTTGGATAAAGGGCCTGCAGCCTATATGGGGAACAGTCTAGAGCTGCGGAGAATCATGTCTCTCCCAATATTATGCATAAGGAAATTGACATCAGTGATCTTTTCATGGATGAAGATGTACAGAATCACCTGTTTAAGTGATCAATTTGAATTTGAATGTGGTAACAAGATCTGGGGTGAAGGTAATCAATCCTGAAAAAGAAGCTGGCCAGCCATATACCCAACAACTAGCAGACAAGATTCAAGCTGCAGATAATCCCAATGAATGGATAAAGTCAATTAGATGAGGAAAACCTGTCAATCCCCTCAGCTCAATAAAAGAATCTTTTCCTGATTTATTGGCGCAAAATTATCCACACCCTCAATTCAGATAATAACGCCGCTATACACTCAGTAAACACTATCTCACAATACTTTGAGTGTACATATATAGATATACTAATGAATCAAGTAAGGGTGAAGGCAATTGTTGACAGCGGAGTGCCCATTAACATTGTCTTGACCAAGCTGGTGAAGAGGATGAAGATCTCTCCTGACTTGGAACACAAGAAGGAGTATGGGAGCTGGGCTAAATACCACCATCTTATGTGAATCATATAGCACTTTGCCACTGTGATTCAGATACTTGGTGGTATCTGCGCCAGCAATAGTTTTGGCCAACCAAAACTATGACATTCTGATTGGGATGGAATTTATTTGGTGTTGGGATTTTTGCCCATATTCTCAGCCTGCTAGATTACCTGGTATCGCTAAGGGAAAATTCCCTAAAGCGAAGTGAATTGATAAAAATTGGCCCAATTTTGGAGGAACTACGTTCAGGGGATTTTGGGATATTTGTCTGGTCATATCCATTGGGGATCGATATGGATGAATACCTAATATCTCGTTGGGTGGAGCGGCTGATGAAGTAGGGGCATCTGATAGTGATAACTATCAGGTATCCCAATTGGGATTGGTCAGGTTTCATCACCAACTGATTGGGAATGTATGATGAGTTGCAAGGCGAGTGATGCCGCCTGCAAATAGTGAATCAATCAGTTGGTGAAGTGACCTGCCATAATGAGTTAGTAAGTCCCATTACCTAAGCAGATTGCTAGCCAATTATGGTTGGCTTGATTTGAGAGGGAAACGTTAGGAACACGTTTCTGACTCTTTCTGTTTGAGGTCTCAAGGATGTCTAATGTCGGAATCCTAGCCAGGATGAGGAAGACCATAGCTGCTGAGATGAGGAAGGGTGATTTAATGGCAATGGCTGCCATTTCATCAAAGAGGTGTCAACCAAGGGTTATATGGCCGAATCCCCTATGAATTCCCTAGGATTCACTATAATAAAAAAACACATTAACATTAACATTAACACATACACTTATACATACTACTACTTTTATAGTTTTATTGTAGATTCAGTAATAGTTAGACTTTCAGCATCTAGCGTGAAGATTCCATCTCAAGGATATTATTGCAGAAGGCAATAATTGGTAGACTCTTAGAAGAAGAGTAGAGATCCAAGCAGGGATCTATAGATGAAGGGAACTATGACTAAGGGGATTGCTGCTGACTGTGTGTTGGGCTGAAGGAAACTGTCATCAGAGGATCTTGACGAAGATCAAGTGGACAGTAATATAGGGAACGAATCCCTATGAGTACAACTATCAAGTATTTAATCAGAAATACTGGCTGAAGTGTTGGGCCTGAAAATAGTTCTAACTCAACTTTAGATAATAGTCATCATACTATTATCGGATTATATTTCTTACAATGCAAGGTGCACAAGGAAACTGAACCTGTGCATTGTAAAAGTTTACTTGGTTGACAGCTGATAATCAACTTTTTAGTAAATTTTTACAAGTTGGTGCTCACTACAGGGGTAGTTGAGTAGAAGAATTTATCAAGAATGTCGTACAAAGAAGAGATGCGCAATTTGTGGACTGAGATTGCCACAGTGAACCAGAATGCCTTAAACTCTGCAGACCACTGGGAGTTTGCAGCCTTAGAAGAATGAGTAACCAAGGTGGAGGAAGGAGTTGATAATGTAGCCAACTTTGGGAACGAGTTACTTGGCAAAGTAAACTCATTAAAGAGGAAATAAGGAGACCTCATCCAAGAGGTCCTATTTCTGAATTTGGAACATGAAGCGGATCACGTTCATTTGAGAAAGTTTGGTGCAGACATTGAGAAGTTAATGAAAGAAATAGAGGATTTGAAAGCCCACAGATGTGCATGTGAGCCTAATATGGCCAGTGATGCTGAAGAGGGAAGTCCTAAACAATACTTTGAAAAAGGAATACCCTAAGAAATATGCCCCTGCATTTAAGCTATTTTGGAGATGATGCCAGAAGTCACTCCACAAGTGAGCCGAGTAGCTGAACTGAGAGAATCAGTCCAAAATGACTCGGAGGAATTCAGAGCAACACCTAAATTGCCCACATTCCATTGGGATAATGCCCCAGCATTTTTACAACTATTAGACATGACCATGAATGGATACAGGGATCATCAGAAGGCGTTGACAGTCATGAATTGTTTGGACACAGATTTCTAAAATCTGGTGTTACCTCACTTGGAGGGGGACAGCGGGTCCTATGCTGAGGCTAAAGCGGCCATAATAAAGGAGTTTGGCAGTCAAACCTGCATGTCAAAACACAAGCAAGTTTCATGGGAATTCAATTCTGTAAAGATGAGTCTCTTGCAAGCTTCACAGATTGATTCTACCAGGAATCGCAGAGTCTGGCTGGAGCAAAGGTGTTAGATGACTTTGATGCAAAAATCGCCTTGCAAGCGGCCCTCCAGCCCTATTGTGATTTGCATCAAATGATGTCTACTGTTTTCACAACCAAAATAACTACCTCACAAATGGTAAATAACCTGAAGATTCTGGGAGTGATGTTTGATGCCACAAATAAAAGCTTCAAGTCTAATCCAGTCCAAAGGCCAAATCCCATGAAGGGAGGCGAAGGAGCAAAGGAGACTTTTAACCAAACTGTGCCAGGAAATAAGCCCAAGGATTTCAAACGGTTAAATAAGAAAAAAAGGTCTGCTTCCAGTGTGGCGGGAAAGGGCATTTCGCCGCTCACTGCAAAAAGCTGAAGGATCAAATTAATGTGGTCCAGGCAAAGAGACAGCAGTAGCCAAGGATTTGGAAAAGGTCCCACTGCCTAGACAAGGAATGGTTTAGAGCGGCGGAGAAACCTATTCCTCCTGATATCATGAACAAAGAGATAGATATTAGCGATCTGTTTGTGGACGATGAGCAGGATCAGCTATATCAAGTGGTCAACATGAACATAAATGCTGTGACCAGAGCTGGGGCAAAGAAGATCGACCCTGAGATAGTTCAGGAGGTTGCCCAGCCATACGCCTGACAACTGGTGGAGAAGATTTGGACCACCAAGAATCCTGATGAGTTAACCAATGTTCATTTAGATTAGGCCAATTTGTCAATTCCCCTTGGCGCGATTAAGGAATCGTTTCCTGAATTATTGGCGCAGATCATTCATACCCTAGATTCAGCTAATAACGCCGCAATTCACTCAGTAAATACTCTATTACAATACTCCAAGTGTACATATATAGATATTCAGGTGAATTGAGTAAGGGTGCAGGCAATAGTTGACAGCGGAGCGCCCATCAATATTGTGTCACCCAAGCTGGTGAAGAAGATGAAGATCTCTCCAGACTTGAAACACAAGAAGGAATACGGAACAGCTGGGCCATTCACCACCGTTTCTTGTGGAGCGTATAGTGCACTGCCACTATGATTTGGGTCATTGGTGGTATCCACGCCAGCAATAGTTTTAATGAACCAAAACTATGATATACTGATCAGAATGGAGTTTCTACAGAAATATGGAGTTAAATATAACTTTGAGGATAATATGTTGACCATCCTGGGTCAGACGTTACCATTGGTATACCAGAAGAATGGTGAAGTTCTGTTGAACTGGAGAAATAACTTCATTAATCTGATATATAATGATGGCATTGTACCAATTCAGTACCAATTAGTTGGTAGGAAGTGACGAGAGATGCCAGCAGAAATCCTAGTAAATTGGGGAATTCCTTTGCAAATCCAGAAGGAAAGGACCATACCAGCTGGATCGCAGATGATAGTCAACACAGGGTTGACTTAAGAGATTCTGGAGCTGTTGTATGGAGAAGTAGGAAGCCCCTTGAAGAAGTCCAGAGTGGAGCCATGGGTGGCTCCCGGGATAATTATGCCAGGCCATGGAGAAATACGAGTTCTCTTGGCGAATTTAAGCAAAAAACTGATGAAGATTAAGAGAAATCAAATCATTTCATTTAAACATTTAATCCTGAAGGCAGAATTGGGACGATTCCATGATCTTGGATCTCTCAAGGAAAAGGGATTACCGGCTGGAGCAGCTGAAAGCATCAACCTATTAGTTGATTGAGAGCAGATCGCAGATCTTTTGGAAGGGCAGAAGGAGGAGGTGCTTAAATTATTTGAGAGATATTGGGAAATATTTGCTCAGGATGATCATGATTTTGGGATGCGCGCAAGGCATAATTCACAAAGTTGACACCGGAGAAAATTTACTGATAAGAATGAGACTGATCCAAATATTGAAAGCCACTGAAGCGGTAGTGGAAGACGAGATCAGCACACTAGTAAAGCATGGGCTTCTAGTTCCATCATCAAGTCCCTGGGCAAGCCTGATTTTGATCGTAAAGAAAAAAGATGGATCAAATCAGGTAGTGATTGACTATCAGAGGCTGAATAAAATTACAAAGAATTATTCATATCCCCTACTGAGGATTGATGATGCACTGGACTGATTAAGAGAAGTGAAGTATTTCTTCGCGATGGACCTATTCTTGGGATACTGGCAGATTGACTTGCCAGCAGAAGACCAGGAAAAATATGCGATTATCACCGCACAGGGGCTATACCAGCTGACTAGGATGCCCCAGGGTCTTTGTAATTCGCCCACGATATTTCAGAGGGCCATGGACGCAGTATTGAGCGACCTGAAGTTGTCATGTGCCTTGGTATATCTGGAAGATATCAATTTGTTCAGTAGAACGTTTAATGATCACCTTCAGCACTTGAGTGAAGTTTTTAAGAGACTGTCCGCGGCTAACCTGAAGATCAAGCCATGGAAGTGCCACTTTATTAAGAAGGAGCTTGAATACCTGGGATTTGTGATTAACGCAAATGGATTGCAGCTGCAAACCCAGAAGATATCAGTTATTGAGCAGATGGCTGTGCTGAAGAGTGTCTGAGACATTCAAATATTCCTTAGGATGGTCAGATACTATAGAAGATTTATTTGGGACTTCACCCAAATAGCTGATCCTTTGCTTCATTTATTAAAGGATTTGAAAAAAGGATTTGTATGGAATGAAGAGGCCCAGGATTCCTTCAATGAATTATGCCAGTACCTGATAAATTCGCCAATTCTGAAATATCCAAATTTTGATTGGGAGTTTATTATTCAAACTGATGCTTCATTGATGGCGATTGGCGCCATACTGAGTCAAGTAGATGAACTTGGGGATGAACATCCGGTGGCATATGTGAGCCAGACACTCTCAGCCACTGAGAGGAATTACACCGTGACTGAGCGTGAATGCCTTGCAGTCATTTATGCCTGTAAGAAGTTTTGGGTGTATGTCCATAGAACGCACTTTAAGATGGTGATGGACCACTCTTCGCTGCGTTGGCTGCACAATTTATGGGAACCTGAAGGACAACTGGCCCAATGGGCACTTAAGCTTCAGCTTATGGTTATGAGATAGTCCACTGAGTAGGGCTTCTCATCAGAACGTGGATGGCTTATCGCGGTTACCAATGGTTCAGTTGGTATATCTGCAGGCAGATGAGCTATTCCAGATAATGGTTGAAGGAAGAATTGAGGATGAGCTTTGAGAAATCCAAGGTGCGCTTCAAAAAGTGATGTAAAACACCGAGATCATGGATGGACAAGTATTAAATATGATAAATGGGAAACAATTATTATTTCTTTGACTGTTGGAAAGAGCAGTAATAGTTCAAGCAGCTCATAAGGTTGTCAGGCACAGAGGCCTGAGAAAAATGACCAATCATATTTGTTAGTACTATTACTGGGAATTGATTAACTACGATGTTGTGGACCATCTGGCTTGTTTCATGGAATGCCAACTGCATAAACCACACAAGAATACAACTGGATAATGACTGGTCTAACCTGGATTTGCATGGCACACGGTGTCTATCAACGTGATGGGACCATTGGCAATGAGTACAGGAGGAGTGAAATAAATCTTAGTAGCCATCAACCATCTGATGAGATGGGTTGAAATGAAAGCCTTAACCTGAGTTGACGCTACCAGTACTGTGAGATTCATCCTGGATCAAGTAGTATACCAGCATGGGTGTCCACAAGTTATACTGAGCGATAATGGGACCAACTTCACATCCCATGTGATCCCAAGGCTAAATGAAATAATGGGGATCCGGAGAGTCATGTCAGTATCATATGGCTGAAGATGAACGGACTGGTAGAATGGGTTAATGGGATGCTGGCCACGACGCTGAGGAAGCTAGTCGCAGAGAGAACTTTCTGCGTGGGGAATGTACCTGAGTTTGGTGACATTCACCTAAATCATCAGTCATCATATGGCGACAGGAAAGACACCATTTGAATTACTTTATGGGAGGAAGGCCGCGTTACTGCCAATATTATATTTGGTAGTAGAACCTATGTTGGGGATTAGTACCAAACAATACCTGAACTGACTGACAAGTATCCTAATCGATATGCAATTTCAAGCATTCAATACTACCTTAAAGAAAAGGATATAAGCAAAATTGATGGATGATAAGAACTGACCACCTTTAGAAGAATATCAAATAGGAGAAAGAGTCGCCTATTGCGATATGCATGGTTTTGGACAAAGAAACAAATTGGATACATTATGGTCAGGTCCATTCAAAGTAATTGCCAAGATGGCGATTGATGCTTACTCCATCAAGAATCTCTTGGATGGAAGAGTAGTAAATCGAGTTCATGCTAAGTATTTAAAGCGGTGGATCAAAGAAAAAAAGAGTTCCCAAAGGACTGATGAACCATTAAGTTGGTCATGTCCTAATGATTAGGTCAAGTCCAAAAAAGGACCTCTGAACTAATATAGATGGTTAAGTCCAAAAAAAGGACCTCTGAACCATAGAAAATTGGTAGGTTTAAGTGCCCAGGATCCAGTTTGGGGGAAAAGATGGACCTCTGAACTGAAATAAGGTCAAGTCCCATAGAGGAAAAAAGAGAAATAAAAATAAAAAAATTGATAAAAAATATTGGAAAAAAAAGATTTTTAAAATATATAGAAAAAAAAGCTGATATGTTTTTATAAAATTTTTACTTTATTTGGTTGTCCTCAGTGCGGGGATGATTCTGCCTATGTTGCCTCTTGGGGGAGGGAGGATGGATCACAGTAGGAAGAAATAGTCCGTCAAATTCAATATGTGATTGGACACTTGCAAGGGTGAGACCTACGCGAAACCATGTTTGTTGGGCTAACGCTGAGCCCTGAGAGAACGCGTCTAGGGGAAGGGAAATGGATATGTCAGAAGAAGCCAATTGCAAAACCCTGGAGCGGGGAGGAAAACAGCAATAAAGGAAGAGGCAATTGGCGAATAACCCCGAGTAATCCCAATAAGGCACCAGCACTGGAAGATTTGTCTTGAGTGCCTGCCAATGGGCCTCATCAAGAACACCGGATATGTGAGCTGGCAGTGAAGAAGGAATACTCAAGGGGTGTTGTTGAATCATGCCCCCAATTAACACCATCAATGGAAGATAGCAATGAGAAGCTCCAGAGAAGAGGTAGTCATGCAAAGAGTGGATTGCATCTTGTAAATGATGACTATGGGCTTCACAGAAGCTGAAGCTGAATGACTGATGAAAGTCAGGCAAGGCTGGAAGCTTCGTCACCCAACTTTAAAGAACTTGGCTGGCAAAACGGAGAGCATAAGCGGCAGTATCACAATCTAGAAGGTTGTCCAGATCTGAGGGATTCAGCACTAATGACAACGCCTCAGTGACTTGTGCTTGAAGTTCAGCATAGGGGATCTTGGAATGAATGCTGTTCCCGATTGAAAGCTCAGAAACCAGCACAGCGGGTTGATAAAATTGTCTGAGTCAGAAGAGGAACTCAGGGAGCAAATATGACCCAGCCAAGAACAAACAATCTAAAGTGACCGGCATAACCTCCAGAGCATCAACAATGATGTTCAGAGCCTCATTGAAAGGAGCCAAATCCAGAAGGCTTTCAAAGTCCAACTTGGGGGATTGACTGCAAGGGAAGAGTTGGCCAAGAGTTATTTGAAATGATGGCATGCCTGGTTTTGGAGGGATTGGATCCGGTTTTGATAATTTGATGGAAGTACTAGCCCCTTGCGCCAGACTAGGCATATGAGTCTTGGAAGGAACATAGAAGAGGTTTTGTCGAGCATCCTGACTTATCCGCTGGAAGAGGCGGAAGTCCAAATCTGACAGACTGTTCAGAAGTTGCTGATAATGGGATTCTGAGTTTGACATATGAGCAGGAATAGAGGGGGATGTCAGAATTATATAGAAGTTGACGTTATGCACTCTACAATCCTTTAAGCTCCATATTCAGGAAATTAATTTCATAAAATGAATGAAATAAGCTTTCTGAGGAAAGGATTAAGAATGACTTACAGCCAAGAGGTTATGAGCGAAATAATGAGGGCAAATAGAAATAAGTATTCTTAATCAAGCCGCGAAACAAACATCAATGGCAAGAGTCTCCTGTCTAGGATGAGGAGAGAATCAGGAATTTAAGGACGCTGGACCAAGAATCCTGAATATGACAGCAGGTCATATACCTTGATGGGGGAAAACTGGATCCCAGGAAAGTATTGTCACAAGTAAATTGATCAGCCTAGCACAACAAGAGTTCTTAGGGTCCACACTCTGAGTAAGCGGTATCAAGGAGGAAGAGGAGGAATGCCATATGCCAAAAGTCATCTCAAGCAGCGTTGAGTATTGACAAGTGTACTCCATTTGAACCAATGAAGTATTCAACCAGGTGTCTAAAGTGGTGTTTCCATGCCCCAGTTCTTTTCTCGCTGGAAATCTAGGCAAGAAGGGGGATGTGTTGGGATTTTTGCCCATATTCCCAACCTGCTAGATTACCTGGTGTCACTAAGGGAAAATTCCTTAAAGCGAAGTGAATTGGAAATCGGTTGGTCCAAATTTTGGAGGAACTACGTTCAGGGGATTTTGGGATATTTGTCTGGTCATATCCATTGGGGATCGATATGGATGAATACCTAATATCTCGTTGGGTGGAGCGGCTGATGAAATAGGGGCATCTGATAGTGATAACTATCAGGTATCCCAATTGGGATTGGTCAGGTTTCATCACCAACTGATTGGGAATGTATGATGAGTTGCAAGGCGAGTGATGCCGCCTGCAACTAGTGAATCAATCAGTTGGTGAAGTGACCTGCCATAATGGGTAAAAAGTCCCATTACCTAAGCAGGTCGCTAGCCAATTATGGTTGGTTCAATTGAATCAAGAGGAAAACGTTAGGGACACATTTCAGACTCTTTCTGTTTGAGGTCTCAAGGATGTCCAACGTCAGAATCCTAGCCAGGATGGGGAGGACCATCGCTGCTGAGACAAGGAAGGGTGATTCAATGGCAACGGCTGCCGTTTCATCAAAGAGGTGTCAACCAAGGGTTAGATGGCCGAATCCCCTATAAATTCCCTAGGATTCACTATGATAAAAAACACATTAACATTAACTTAACACATACACTTATACATACTACTACTTTAATAGTTCTATTGTAGATTTGGTAATAGTTATACTATCAGCATCTAGCGTGAAGATTCCATCTCAAGGATATTATTGCAGAAGGCATTAATTGGTAAACTCTTAGAAGAAGAGTAGAGATCCGAGCAGGGATCTTGAGATGAAGGGAACCATGACTAAGGGATTGCTGCTGACTGTGTGTTGGGCCAAAGGAAACTGTCATCAGAGGCTCTTGACGAAGACCAAGTGGACATTAATATAGGGAACAAATCCCTATGAGTACGACTATCAAGTATTTAATTAGAAATACCAGCTGAAATGTTGGGCCTGAAAATAGTTCTAACTCAACTACAGATAATAGTCATCGTACTATTATCAGAAAACATATTTTTACAACGCGAAGTGCACAACTAGACTGAACCTGTTCAGTAAAAAGGTTACTGGGTTGACAACCAATAAACAACTCTTTAGTAAATTTTTACATATGGAAATATGGAGTTAAATGTAACTTCAAGGATAATACATTGGCCATATTGGGTCAGACGTTACCATTGGTCTATCAAAAGGATGGGGAAGCTCCACTGAGTAGGAGAAACAACTTCACTAACTTGATATACAATGATGGCATTGTCCCAATTCAATACCAAATAGTGAGTGGAAGCGACGAGAAATGCTAACAGAAATCCTAGAAAATTGGGGAATTCCACTGAGGATCATGAATGTGAAAACCATACCACCGGGATCACAAGTAATAGTCAACATGTGGATTGAAATTTGAGATACTAGAGCTGCTGTATAGGGAGGTTGGAAGCCCCTGGAAGAAGTCCAGATTAGAGCCTTGGGTGGCTCCTGGAATACTAATGCTGGGCCATGGAGAAATTCGAGTTCTCCCGGAGAATTTAAGTAAAAAACTGATGAAGATCAAGAAGAATTAGATCGTCACATTTGTTCATCTAATCCTGATGATCAAACTGAGGAAATTACACGATTTTAGACCCTTGATGAGATGGGATTACCAGCCAGGGTAACTTAGAGTATCAACCTATTGAATGATTGAGAGAAACTCGCTGATCTGATGGAAGGACAGCAAGAGGAGGTGCTCAAACTGTTTGAAAAGTATTGGGATGTGTTCACCCAAGATGACCATAATTTGGGGTGTGCAAGAGATTTGATCCACAAGGTCAATACTGGGGAAAATTTACCAATCAAGATGAGACTAATTTGATGGTCAAAGGCGGCTGAAGTGGTAGTGGAAGAAGAAACAGCAAACTAGAGAAGCATGGGCTTCTAGTTCTGTTGTTGAGTCCCAGGTGAGTCCAATACTTATTGTGAAGAAAAAGGATGGCTCTAATTGGGTGGTGGTCTACTACCAGAAGCTGAATAGGATTACAAAAAAGAATTATTATCCCATACCAAGAATTGATGATGCACTAGATCGATTGGGAGAAGCAAAGTATTTCTCCACAATGGATCTGATATCAGGATATTGGCAAATTGATTTGCCAAGAGAAGTCCAAGAAAAATGTGAGATTATTACTGCACAGGGGCTATATCAACTGACGAGGATTCCCCAAAGTCTATGCAATGCGCCTGCAACGTTCCAGAAGGCCATGGACGCTATACTAAGTGACTTGAAGTTGTCATGAATCCTGGTGTACTTAACGATTCAATGTTTTCAGTAGGACGTATACTGACCATTTACACCACTTGGAAGAAGTATTCAAGATACTTTCTGCGGCAAACTTAAAAGCTTAAGCTGAGGAAGTGTCACTTCTTCAAGAAAGAATTAGAATATTTGGGATTCGTGATCAACTCTAGTGGATTGCAGTTGCAATTCCATAAGATTGAAGCCATAGAACGAATTGCTGTGCCAAAGAGTGTCTGAGATACCCAAGTGTTCCTTGGAATGGTTGGATACTATAGAAGACTTATTCATGATTTTTCCAGAATCACTGAGCCATTATTCCATCTGTTGAAGGATCTGAAGAAAGGATTCATAAGGAATGAAGAATCCCAGAAATCCTTTGATGAGTTACGCCAATATCTGATAGATTCTCTAATTTTGAAGTATCCAAACTTTTATCGAGAATTTATTATACAAACCAATGCTTCGTTGACGGCAATTGGTGTCATATTAAGCCAAGTAGATGAACTTGGGGACGAACATCTGGTGGCATATGTGAGCCAGACACTCTCAGCCACTGAGAGGAATTACACCATAACTGAGCTTGAATGCCTTGCAGTCATTTACGCCTGTAAACAGTTTCAGATGTACATCCATGGAACGCACTTCAAAGTTGTGACGGACCACTCCTCTATGCGTTGGCTCCACAATTTGAGAGAACCAGAAGGATGACTTGCCCAATGGGCATTGAAGTTACAGGCTTATGATTATGAGATTGTCCACCGAGTGGGGGCTTCTCACCAGAATGCAGATGGCTTATTACATTTACCAATGGTCCAGATGGTATACCAGCAGGCGGATGAGTTATTACATAGAATGGTTGATAGAGAAATCAAAAATGGGCCCCAAGAAATCTAAGATGCACTTTGAAAAGTGATGGAAAATACCAAGACCACGGATGGACAAGTTTTTAAGATAATTAAAGAAAATCAGTTACTATTCTAAAGCCATCAGAAAGAGCAGCTACCGTTCAAGCTGCTCATATGGTTATCAGGCATGGAGGCCTGAAAAAATGACCAACCATATTTGCCAGTACTACTGGGAGTCAATCAACTATGATGTCGCCAACTATCCAGCTTGTTGAGTGGAGTGCCAGCTGCACAAGCCACATAAGAATGCAACTGGATACTGACTGGTCCGCTTTGGATTTACTTGGCATACAGTGTCCATTGACATGATGGGACCACTGATGATGAGCACAGGGGGAGTCAAGTACATAATATTTGTGATCAATCATCTGATGAGATGGGTCAAAATGAAGGCCCTGGCGAAAGTAGACACTACCAGCACCGCGAAGTTCATCCTGGATCAAGTAGTATACTAACATGGATGCCCGCAGGTCCTGCTGAGTGATAATGGGACCAACTTCACGTCTCATGCGATCCTGCAGTTAAATGAGATAATGGGGATCCGAGGAGTCATGTCTGTAACCTACCAGCCAGAGACAAATGGACTGGTGGAACGAATTAATGGAACGCTGGCCATGACGCTGATGAAGCTGGTTTTAGGAAGAACTTCTGCATGGGGAACATACCTGAGTTCAGTGACATTTGCCTACAATATCAGTCATCATACAGCAATTGGAAAAACGCCGTTTGAGTTGCTATATGGGAGGAAGGCCGCATTTTTGATAATTTTATATTTGGTGGTGGATGTCAGGTGAACAGCAAGTAAGAATTAGACTGGTCTGCCAGCCCAAATGCCAGAGCATCCAAACAGCAAATCAGAATGCCCAGGGCACTAATGCTGATATGACGAATATGGAACCAGAAAGGAGTTCCGCCAATATCTGCTAGTGAGCCAGAATTTCATATAGGCACAAAATAAAATACCAGATTCACACAGCTGTTAACCCTGAGGGGTACAAGGACATCGGCAGATAAGGCGGCCAGATTTTTAACATATAAAAACTAATTTTTGGGAAAAAATTTTTAATAGGAATTTAGGAAAGAAAAATCAACCAACAATTTTCTCAGTGCAATGTGACTGATTAAATAGTAGTCAATTTGGGGAAACCAAGCTGGGATTGGGGCCCGCAAATTCAGCCTAACCAGCAAATTATTTGGGATTGGGTGGGTTTGTTCCTTGGGAACTGACATCACAAAATTTGTCAGTGGGCTGAGTCACTGCCAGTTTGACCTCAAACGTCCAAACCAAGGCTCTACTACGTTTCCAATGATTGGTGTGATGGCGTTTAGCCCAACAAGCGGTGGGAATCCCCAAGGCCACCCCACATAGGGGTGGGCCCATTTGGTTGGGAATGGGTTTGGGAAGCCCAACCCGCCCATGCTCAGTTGCTGGGCTGTTCGTTCAGTCAGTAGCATTGCATTAGGTGCAACACTTAATTTGTTAACAGGAAGTTTTGAAACCTCGTTGATGGTGTCTGCTATTACCTGCCCAGTTGGGGGTGATGCCTGATGTATTTGGGAGAGGGGAGATTTTTTCAATTGTCATGTTAATTGAATCACAACCGTCAGGCATTCTGGATGATAGCTCAGTCTTCATACCTTTTCGACCATTAAAAATCTGAGCATTGGGCTGATTGCCACTCAAATTGGTTACAATCAATTTCATTTTGGCAATCTCGGTGAAGATTTCACTGAGTCCTCAAAGCAGTTCTGCTGAGGAGAGTGTGGGTGCTGGGGGTGGGATCCAAAGTGGAAGATCTGTTACCCACTGCTTGTCTACCACGTGAGTGAGATCGCCCTGAGTAACAAGGGGTACAGCCATCCTCTTAGGTACCTTCTTACTTGGAAATGGAAAAATGGCCTGATCAACTGCCAGGGGACATTCCCCAGGACTTACATTACCCTTTCCTTTTCCCAAGGGAAGGAGCCCACCACTGGGGAACTTCACAAGAGCCACATACTTGTGCGCCTTGGGTAACTTGATTGCCATAAGAGACGCGACTTTTTGGGGATGGCGGGGAGCTTTGGGGTGGGAGATGTGGAATGCATTGACCAGGTCCATACAATTTGTGCAATCGCGCGCCTTGACCCAACTGTTTTTGTAAGCTGGATACCCTTTCCAAGCCACAAGGTATTTTACAGAACGTCAGGATTTCTGGGATGCCAGGATAGCTTCTACCTCAACCTCCTCTTCATTTTTGATGATGATTGGTTCCAGTTCTGTGAGTATTACACCCTTGAAGGGTGACAGCTGGGAGACATGAAAAATGGGATGCTGCTTCCAATGCGCAGGAAGCTTCAACTGGAACGCCCTGTTACCCAATACCTCCTCCACCAGATGGGGGCCCAAGCATTTACTAGGGAATTTGCAGGAAGGGGCTTGGATTTTTAGATTATGGGTGTCAAGCATAACGTAAGAACCCTTCATAAACTCGTGACCTGGAAGGCCTTTTGATCCGCGAACCACTTGTAGTCATCTATAGCTTTGGTGAGGTGTTCCCGCACTAAGGCTTGAGTCAATCTAATATGAGCAGTGTGGTCCACGGCAGCTTGAACCTCTGGCCGCAAGCACAGTCCAATCAAAAATGAAGGATTATAAACCAACGTTGCTTCATAGGGGGAAAACTCCATGGACGCGTGGGTTCCATTATTGTACGCAAATTGGGTGAGAGGGAGATTATCAGCCCAAGTATCCTGCGTGGCTGCAGCATAGCAACGCAAGTACTGCTCAAGAACTTGATTGACCCGCTCGGTCTGGCCATCATACTGAGGATGATATGCCATGGAGTGACAGGGGGATATTTTCAGGATTGATAGGAGTTCACTCCAAAACCGCGTGGTGAACTGAGAACCGTGGTCACTGATGATCTCCTGGGAGAGACCAAACATCAAAAACACATGGTGTATGAAAAGGCGGGCAGTTTCTTCAGATGTAATTGTGGAAGTGCAAGGTATAAAAAGGGAAAATTTTGTGAAGTGATCCACCACTACCATCACCGCTGTGAACCCATTTGAACAGGGGAGCTCGATAATAAAGTCCATGGACACTGATGTCTATGGGCCCTCCGCCTGTTGTAAGGGGTGCAGGAGACCATTCTTGCTGGAACGATCCAACTTAGCCCTGGCGCAAGTAACACAATTGGCAATCCAGGCTGGGACTTCTTTGTCAAGCCTGCCCAATTGTAGGTCCATTTGATCAAATTGATGCATTTCTTAGAACCTGGGTGACCAACCGTGGGGGGGATTGTGATGTGTGCGAAAAACCTCAGTTTGGAAGGAGGGGGTGTAATGGTTGGAAATGTCCCAGTTTCTGATTGTCATCTTACCTTAGGTTCGACGCAATACATGCCAAACGTCCAGCGTGAGCTGGACTCTCAAGGTAGTAAACCTCAGAATTTGGAAAATCTGAACCCAAATTAAAATGCAATGAACAGCTTAATACCATTCATTACATCACCCCCCACTAAAGAAGGGCCCCTCCCTGAAGAGGGGCCCCACAATGGGAGGCCGCCACCACAAGGGCTTCCTGGGGCTTGAGGTAACTCGCCCCAGGAAAATTAGCCTGGAGAAATTCTGGGCCCCTCGCGGGGAAAAAGATAAATGGCAAGAGCAAATCAGGACTGGGCTGCCAGAATCAGCCCACCCGGTATGAGGAAGCACGCCCAGCGCTTGGCTGTGGCGCGCCTCCCCTCCCACGCCCCAGTTGGCGATGGTATTCCTATCCCGACCAGGAAGGCGCTCTCTCCAACTGAAGCTCAGAAGGGGCGCACAGTCCAGCGCGGCTGGATGGCCGCCCCCATACCAAATGGACTGTCCATAGGTGAGAGAGCCCTGCTGGGCCAGGTCCCCTCAGTGCCAACTAAATCTTTGGTGGGGGAAAATGCCCCATCAGAATTTCGCGCTGAAGTTTGCTTCAGGTCCAGGGTTGGCCATCAGTCACTAGCTCCCTCCGGTGCTGGTTACTTGAAAACTGGGACCTGATGCAACCACTGAGGTCAGATGAACTGGGGATCTGGTGGCGTGCTGGCAGCACATGCGGTTCAGAATAATGTAATGGTCAGAAACATCCCAGTTTCTAATCACCATCTTACCTTAGGTTCAACGCAATTCATGCCAAACGTCCAGCATGAGCTGGACTCTCAAGGTAGTAAACCTTGAAATTAGGGAAATTTGAAGCGAGAAAAAGATGAAATAGGTAAGCAAGGTTGCAAAACCCAGAATTAACCTTATTTTATTTTATTATCGAATAAAAAGTCACTGACAAACAGGATCCCAATAATCTGATGCCACGAACATACCAAGGAAAAGACAGGATATTTGAGGGAGATCAAACCCTGAAAACCCAAGTTTTTGTTGACGCGACAAAAACTTGTTGTGTGCGGATCATCAGGTAAGATAAGGTAAGGGCGGCCCCAAGGCCACCAGAGAGAAAGAGAGAACTCTGGATGAAGTTTGGAATTGTGCGGGCTTGACCTTAAAGGTCACCCTTCCAGGGCCTCTCTCAAACCATTGATTAGGCTTGCAAGAGCCTAATCAATAATTCAGGTGAGGCACAACCCAGCGCCCAAACCTGACAAACACCAAAAATCTTTTTTAAATGAATCGATTCAGATTCATAAAATCTGAACCTGAATCAAAATGCAACAAACGCTTAATACATTTGTTACAGGGGAACCCAACAGGCCATTTGACTGGCTAAGACCTGAGCAACTAACAGAGCGTTGGGAGCCAGAGCGATGGAAGAAATGGCAGGTGAACAATTGACAAGATTTGGGTGGTAGGAATCACAGTAATGAGATCCACTTCCTCTGGATCCGCGGAACTGTGGGCGGGGCTGCAGCTGAGAAAATTGGGAAGTACATTTAGTGCACCTTTTACAAATTCATATTTGAAGTTGAAACTGCACAGGTCCCAATAGGTTTGGGCTTGTTGGTGTGCCAATTTTTGGGGTTTACAAAAGTACAACAAGGCCTGGTGATCCGTGCAAACCGTTAATTCATGTCAGGCACCCTGTAACAGATACCTCCAATGAGTTAGGGCCCATGCAACAGCTGCCAACTCCTTGTCATAAATAGCCCAAGACTGCTCCATAGAGGTAAACTTTTGGGAAAAGTAGGCGACCAGGTGTTCCAAGCCATCGTGCTCCTGGAGCAACACTGCTCCAACAGCTACTGATGACTCGTTGCATGCAACAATATACAACTTGGTGGGATTGGCGTGTTTTAAAATGGGAGGGGATACAAACACCTCTTTAATTGATTTGAACGCCTGTTGGCATTCGTCCATCCAATGAAAAGATACATTTTTCCCTGTGAGTGGGTGGAGTGGGGCGGCGAGCTGAGAGAGTGTGGGGGAGAACTTTTTAAGAAAATGATGGTTCCCAAGAAACTCCATAGTTGTTTCTGGGTAGTCAGGGTTGGCCACTCCTAGATAGCATCCAACTTATTGGGAGGAATTGCGACACCATCTTTAAGAACCAGGTTACCAAGGAAAGTAACCTCCTCCTTATAAAACTCACACTTGGACGGTTTGAGGAACAACCCTGCCTTATGCAAGGCGACCACCACCACTTCCAAGTCAATTGCGTGTTGTTTGGGAGTTGGGGAGTGAACCAGAATATCATCAATGTATGCAACAGCACAGGTAAACCAGAGGTCACCCAGTACATTATCAATCATCTGTTGAAACATAGTGGGAGCATTTTTCAGCCCAAAAGGCATTACAAAAATTGGAAAATGCCGCGCTTCATCCAGATCGCTGTTAACCATTCCTGTCCTTCCATTACCTGGATTTGGTTGAAGGCGTTCACCAGATCCAGCTTAGAGAACACACGGGATTTGGCGATTGACTGACTGATTGTCTGCTCCAGAGGCAATGGGTAGGGATCAGTAACTGTTATTTTATTCAAATGGCCATAATCCATGCAGGGATGGAGAGAACCATCCACTTTTTTAACAAAGACGATGGGGGAGGCGATGGGTGAGGTCTCCTTGAACAGACCAACCTTTTTCAACATATCGTCCAATAAGGTATTGAGTGCAACTTCTTCCTCCGCTGTATGGGGATACAACGGACAGTTGATGTTCACCAACTCCACAGTTATTCAAAACCCACAATTGTACCTGGTGTGTTTAGGCAGGCGATCCACCTTTTCCATAGCGAAGATTCTTCAATAGTGCATTAAGTTTTCAGGGAAATCAGCTGGAACGCCCGCAGAAGTGACTAGGCTAGTGATAGAGCTAGTTCCTTGTACCTTCTTGAGGGTGCCAATCAAAGGAAATTCTCCCTCCAAATGATCATTGGTATATGACAACATATTAGACTCTAAATGAATCTTCACATGTTGTCAACGCCACCACCCCACTCCTAAGATCACTGGAAACACCAAGTCCAGCATAGCTGAAAAGCGATTGTAGAAGCTGAACTGGTGGATTGAAAAAGGTACCAGTCAGCAAACAACATATGAGGGCTGATAAGCAGATGAGGCCACCATCACTGAGGAGCCTGCATCCATTTCCAGCTTTAATTGTTGCGCCAATTCAACACTCATAAAATTTCCCACAGCTCCAGTGTCCACCAGGGCCTCAAAGGAGATGTGATGAGAACCAACGCTAATCTTCATGGGTACTAAGAAGTAAGCATAGTTCTCCTTATTGGTAGTTGTGGATGAATCCAGAGATACCAAAGAGATGGTGGTGGGATCTGGGGAAACCAATGGGCAAATAGCCGTGGCAACTATGGGGTATGGTTTTATAGGTTTGAGTGTGGCTGGTCTAATGCATTCAGAGATAATCTTCTTTACAACCTGGCTCAGTTGGAAAGAAGGAACCATTGCTGCGCCTACACACGTGAGAAAGGCAGAAATGGCTAAGAATAATGGTTGGTCGATTATGTCAGGTGAACAGCAAGTAAGAATTAGACTGGCCTGCCAGCTCAATTGCCAGAGCATCTGAACAGCAAACCAGAATGCCCGGGGCACTGCTGCTGATATGACAAATATGGAACCAGAAAGGAGTTCCTTCAATATCTGCTGGTGAGCCAGAATTTCATATAGGCACAAAATAAAGTACCAGATGCACATAGCCGTTAACCCTGAGGGGTACAAGAATGTCAGCGGATAGAGCGGCTTAATTTTTAACATATAAAAACTAATTTTTGGTAAATGATTTTTTAATAATAATCTAGGAAAGAAAAATTGACCAACAATTTTCTCAGTGCAATGTGACTGATTAAATAGTAGTCAATTTGGGGAAACCAAGCTAAGATCAGGGCCTGCAAATTCAGCCTAACCAGTGAATTATTCAGGAATGGGCGGGTTTGTTCCTTGGGAACTGACATTGCAAAATTTGGCAGTGGGCTGAGTCACTGCCAGTTTGACCTCAAACGTCCAAACCAAGGCTCTACTACGTTTCCAATGATTGGTGTGATGGCGTTTAGCCCAACAAGCGGTGGGAATCCCCCAAGGCCACCCCACATAGGGGTGGGCCCATTTGGTTGGGAATGGGTTTGGACGCCCAACCCGCCCATGCTCAGTTGCTGGGCTGTTCGTTCAGTCAGTAGCATTGCATTAGGCGCAACACCCAATTTGTTAACAGGAAGTTTTGAAACCTCATTGATGGTGTCTGGTGCTATTACCTGCCCATTGGGGGTGATGCCCAATGGATTTGGGAGAGGGGAGATTTTTCAATTGTCATGTTAATTGAATCACAACCGTCAGGCATTCTGGATGATAGCTCAGTCTTCATACCTTTTCGACCATTAAAAATCTGAGCATTGGGCTGATTGCCACTCAAATTGGTTACAATTAATTTCATTTTGGCGATCTTGGTGCAGATTTCACTGATTCCTCAAAGCAATTCTGCCAAGGAGAGTGTGGGTATCAGGAGTGGTATCTGAAGTGGGAGGGCTGTTACCCAGCGCTTGTCTACCACGTGAGCGAGATCGCCCTGAGTAACAAGGAGTACAGCCATCCTCTTTGGTACCTTCTTACTTGGAAATAGAAAATGGCCCAATCAACCGCCAAAGGATGTTTCCCAGGACTTACAGTGGAATCAACATTGGGGATGAGTGCCAAGCAGTACCTGAACTGATTGATGAATATCCTAATCAAAATGCAATTGCAAGCATTTGATACTATATTGAAGAAAAGGATACAAGCGATAATGACAGACAATAATAACTGACTGGCCTTATCAGGAATTAAATAGGTAAAAGAGTTGCCTATTACAATATGCATGGTTTTGGGAGAAGAAACAAACAGGATGCATTGTGGTCAGGTCCATTTGAGATTATCACCAAGATGGCGATGGACGCCTACTCCATCATGAACCTCTTAGATGGAAGGGCAGTAAATTGAGTCCATGCTAAGTATATAAAGTGATGGATCGAAGAAAAAGATAAAAAAAAAGAGTTCCTGAAGGACCGCTGAACCATTAAGTTGGTTATGTCCTAATGATTAGGTCAAGTCCAAAAAAGGACCACTGAACCATAGAAAACAGGTAGGTCTAAGAATACATAGTATCCAGTTTGGTGGAAAAAATAAAAAGATGGACCACTGAACTGAAATAAGGTCAAGTTTCACGGAAAAAAAGAAGAAAAAAAATAAAAAGATTGATAAAGATATTGGAAAAAAGGTTATTAAAACCGCATAGAAATACTGATATATTTTTATGATTTTAATTGATTATTGATTATTGATTATCCTTGATTTGGGGATGATTCCGCCTATGTCACCTCTTGAGGGGAGGGAGGATTAATCACAGTAGGAGTGAATAACCCATCAAAATCTATGTGAGATTGGATGCTAGTGAGGGATAAACCTACACAAAACCAAGTTCATTGAGCGGATGCAAATTCCTGCAAGAAAGTGACTAGGGAAAGGAAATTGAGATGTTGGAAGAAGTTAAATGCAATACCCCAGAGCGGGGAGGGAAGCAACAGTAAAGGAAGAGGCAGTTAGTGAATAACCCTGAGTAATCCCAATATGGTAACAGAGCCAAAAGATTAGTCTTGAGTGCTTGCCGATGGGCTTTGTCAAGGACACTGGACATATGGGCCAGCAGCGAACAAGGGATACTAGATGGGGGTTGCCAAATCATGCCCCCTATTAAAACCATCAGTGGAAGATACCAATGGGATGCACCAGAAATGAGATAGTCATGCAAGGAGCATATGGCATCCTAAAAAGTGACAACTATGAGCTTCTTGGAAGCTAAGCAGAAGGAGCAATGGAAGACAGGAGAGGCTGGAAGCTTTGTGGCCCAACTTCAAAGAACTTGGCTGGCAAAGCGAAGAGCATAAGCTGCAATATCCCAATCTAGGATGTTCTCAAGATTGGAAAAATTCAGCGCTATGGGTAAAGCCTCAGTGACTTGGGCCCTTAATTCTGCATAGGGGAGTTCAAAATGTACGCTGTTGCCAAAGGTGAGTTTGGTGGCCAAGACAGCTAGATTGTAGTATTTTCCGAGTCAGAAGAGGAACTCTGGAAGCAAGTCCAACCCAGCAAGGAAGGAGCGATTAAGAGAAAAGGGCATAATTTCAGGAGCATCAACAATGATGTTAGGCGCATCTGCAAAAGGAGCCAAATTCAGGAGAGTGTCAAAATCTAACTCTGGAATCAATGACAGAGAAAGAATTGGCCGTGAGTCATTCTAGACAATTGCTAGCCTGGTTTTGGAGGGTTTGGTTACTATTTCCGGTAATTCCACGGAAGGACTAGCCACTGGTGCCAGACTAGGAGTATGAGTCCTGGAAGGACCGTAGAAGAGGTTCCATCATACAGCCTGACATCTTCTGGAAGAGCCAAAGATCTTGATCAGAAAAACTGTTAAGCAGCTGTTTGTACCACGGCTTGGAATTTGACATATGAGCTGGATGAGAGGGGGGATGTCAGACTTATATGATAGTTGACATTATGCACTCTGAAATCAATTAAGCTCCAATTTTAGAGAAACTAATCTCAAAATTAATGGGATAAGCTTTCCAGATAAGAATTAAGAATGATATAAGCTAAAAGGTTATGAGAAGGAAATAACAATGGCATACATAAATGAGCACTCTTAATTGGGCCATGAAACAAACAGTGACAGCAAGAGTCTCCTGTCGAGGATGGGTGAAAACCAGGAAATCAAGGATGCTGGACCAAGGATCCTGAATATGACAGCGGGTCATATGCCCTGATGGGGGAAACTGGATCCCAGGATTGATATCATCAAAAGTAAATTGATAATCTTGGCACAACAGAAGATCGTGGGGACTATGCTCAGAGTAGGTGGTAGTGAGGAGGAAGAGGAAGAGAGCTGCATGCTGAAGGTTGTCCTGAGCAGCATTGAGTACTGGTGATCATACTCTGCTTGAGCAAATGAAGTATTCGACTGAGTGTCCAAAGCAGTGTTCTACAGCCCTGGTCCTTTTCTTGCTGGAAATCTAGGAAAGAGGGGGATGTGTTGGGATTTTTGCCCATATTCCCAGCCAGCTATATTACCAGGAATTGCTAGGGATAATTCCCTAATGCGAGGTGAATTGAAATCAGTTTACCCTGATTTTGGGGTAACTATGTTTGGGGGATTTTAGGTTATTCGCCTGGTCAGATCCATCAAGGATTGATCTGGACAAATGCTTAAGATCTTGTCAGGCAAAGTTGTTGACAAAATAGGGGCATCTGATAGTTGACTAACTATCAGGTGTACCAATTGGCATTGGTCAGGTTTCATCACCAACTGATTGGGAATGTAAGGAGTAAGTTGCGAGGTGAGTGATTCCATCTGCAACTAGAAAATCGATCAGTTGGTTCAGGACCTGCCTTAATGGGTAACAAGTCACATCACCTAAGCAGGTCGCTTGGCAAATATGATTTGTTTGTTTGGATCAAGAGGAAAACGTTAGGAACACGTTTTCTGACTCTTTTCATTTTAGGTCTTGAGGATGTCCAATGATGGAATCCTAGCCAGGATGGGGAAGATCATCGTTTCTGAGATGAGGATGGGTGATTCAAAGGCAAAGGCTGCCATTTCATCAAAGGGGTTTCAAGTGAGGGTTGGGTGCCAAATCCTCCACTATAAATTCCCTAGATTTCACTAATAATAAAAACAGAGTATACAGTAGATATCTCAGCTTAGAAAACTTTATCAGCATCCATTTGTTCTATTCTTTCTCATGGATATTATTGCTGTGTGTGATAATTGAGAGACTCTTTAAGGAAAAGAGTAAGGATCTGAGCGGAGATCCAGAGAAGAAATGGAATCAAATTGGGGATTGCTGCTGACTGTGTGTCAAACCAGTGAGTCCATAAATGGGAATCTAAGAGAAGATCAGGTTAGATGGTATGAGGGAACGAATCCCTAATTCAATACATCAAAAGTATTTCAAGAGGAAATAATGGCCAAGCGTTGGGCTGAGATCTAGGACTTCCATTCAACTACGGATAATAGTCATCATACTATTATCAATCATATCAAACACTATACAATGCGGACAAATTGCACACAAACCCAAACCTGTGCAAGTAATAGGTTTATAGGGATTATTGGCTAAAATTAATCATCACTCATAAATTTTTACACTTGGTCTCAAGGAAACTAATATCACAATACTCCTTGAGGAGGTCTTTGATGTTCTGTCATTTGTTAGGTGTGAGATTGTTTTCAGAACTACTTTTTACCAGAGCTATGGTGGGTAGGGGATTGAATACTAAACCTTGTAATGAGCCAAAGCAACTCACTTTGGCACTATTTTAATAAGACATAGGTTTATGTAAGTGATAGGGGCATAATAAGGGACTTGAAGGTTTTGATTTGTTAGATTCTTTAATAAAATAGAGATAGATTTCCCGTAAGCAGAATTAAAATTCCTGAACAAGTCAACGCTTCTTTGATTGAGGGTTTGGTTGTCCACTTAGCTCCAAATATTGATTATGAGGGTTAGAATCATGATCACCATATTCACAATATCTTGTGAGCCAGCGGGTATTGTAATTGGATGGGGGCATACAGATTGATCCCATCTTTGGCGTCCACAGCCTCATAGGGTAACTTGGTTTTTTCTCCCAAGACTTGATATTTGACTGTGCAAATAGTAGACGGATTTTCAAAGAGGCATATTCGTTTTTTGAAGTTCCTTTACTTTTGACTGGGAGTTTGAATATTAACGGGTGTTAGGGCTAAGGGGTTGTAGACCTCTTGTACCTTTTAATTATTAAGGCCAGGAAATCAAAAGTTCCTGGGTGCTGTTTTTACGTTTTTACTTTCCTTGGTGGGAAAATCTTTCCTCAGGTTCAAGTTTCTGGAGCTGTAAAGCCTAACTATTAGGTTTTCCCTAAATAAAGTAGAGTAGGACAATTTTTCGTAAATGGCAAAAAGTGAGCAAATTTTATTTCTTAGTAACATTGTTATATAGGAGATCAGGGAGTTTTCCTCAGTCAATATCCATGCTTTCCAAAGTAAGTTGTATTTTTTATTATCAATTGGAGATTCTGCGACAGATTGTTCATTTTTAATAAAGGATTAATCGCCGCATAGATCAGATTTGAACCCCAATATTAGAGGTTTTGGGAGAATAATATTTGACTGAATTTGTTGGGGATTATCCCAAATAATGGTTTCAGCTATTTTTTCAGATTGAGTTTGATTCCTATCATCTGACTCATGAAAATCTTTTGTTTGGGCAGGAATCCTGACAATGGGATCCAATACCATGATACCAAAAGGTATTTTTCTTTATAAATGATAATGCAGTTAAACTCCCACATCTGTTGGACTCCAATAAGCAACTCATAATTTATTATGTTCTAATGTGATATCTGGGGCAGTATTTAGAAGTTAATTGAATTGGAGGACAAGGAAGAATATGACCCAATCGTCATAGTTGACTGACTACCCGCCATCCCATAATCAGCTTTGTGAATCAAGTCTGGAACCATTTTTATTTTTTTACATAAGTTGGGACGATAGAACGTTAACCAGTGATCTGGTATCAATTATTGCCAGGACTTTAACCTTTTGAACGACTACCTCCACCCAAATCACTGCAGGTCTAAACTGGGAATTAACGGCTAATAGGCTGTCATTAGGTTTTTCAGCAAAGAAAGCGGAGGATATTTCTGAAGCTAAGCTTGGGACTTTTTTAATGCTTTTAAAGATTTTATCTGCCAGCACTTGGCTTTCCATAGCGGAGCTGCCCTCCAAAATTTGTTTACTTAACTGATCAATATAAAGAAAGCTGAAGATCTTTATTTCCTTGAATATAAAGAGGTACATAGACTTCTGCTGTGGTAGCTAACACAAAACATCCCAAGGTGCTGGAAATAGTACTAGAGCTATAAAAAGGGTCTTGAGGAACTTGAGTGTTGTCAGCATAGGGAGCCTCTTGCCATATATTGACTGATTTTTTGACACCTTATTCTGGCAACTGTGGCAAAAGTTTACAGTATGGTTGTTTCTTTTGCAAAAAGTTCAGAATAGTTTAGGAGTAGGTGAATTGGGGGGTGTAACTGATAACACTTGGGGATAGGGCTTATTATTGTTAAAACAAAGTGGTCAAGTAGTTTTTGTAGTTCAGCAGGGATATCCAGGATAGCTTCTTTAAGATGAAGGAGTGACGTTATGTTAGACTTCATCGCTTTGAGATAGAGTAAAATATTTGGCATATTTTTAAACGCCAAAAATGAGGCGGTGATAGCATCATCTAATGTAAGAAGATTTTTGCAAACAACGTTTTAGGATTTAAGGGAAAATTAATGCGCTAACTCATTGATGGTCTTTCCCCAATTTAAGGCTTATTCCCATAAAGGTTTGTCTTTGGTTAGATAAGGTTAGTTCACTCCCAAATTCCTAAATCAAGGCAGGTTTGGCTCCATTCCACGTATGGCAATACATTAGATGAGTGACCATAATGTATTTAGCCATGTAACTAAGATGGTTTGTCATGTGTTTGAGCTGTTAGTTGTCAGTGGCTTCTTTCATGGCGCAATCTAGCAATATAACAAAGAGAAGATACTCCCTTCTCTGGGGACGTACTTTTCTTTGAACAAAGGTTTAACTTACTACTTGGGGGTTGAAGGCCAGATGACATGAACTGACACCAGGAACACGCTTTCACTTAACTGAAGAAGCAAAATCTCAGGACTATTTTTATGAGAAGCGCATCCACTTGACTTAGTAGATCGTTAATATCTTTAATTACTAGATATACTCAATCATGGGTGGCACAAAGAGATGGTTTTGTGGTGATAAGCTAATTTAACTGCCACATTTCATTTTTTTAACTCAGTAGTGGTATCTCAAAGTATGAGTTGACATTTCTCGGTGGTAAGCACTCTTTGCTCCAACCCATATACCACAGCAGGTAGGGTTTCCAAGTTCTCAAGGCGTTCATGATGAGCGGTTAGGGAAATTTCAGGGAAGAGAGGATTTCATTTTGAGTGATTTGGGCTCCTTGGGCGATGCGTCCTAATTGGACATCAAGAATTGAACTTGCTGAATTAACGCCTGGAGGCGAGCATCAGGGATTCCTGGATCAACACTAGGTCCAGATAGTAATGTCCCAGGGGGTCCCCATCCAACATCATGTCCAACATGACTGGGGTGTCCACGCTCACCAGGCACTCCTTATGACCCTGAAGAATGGAAGTTACCTGGCCATCACATACTTTATAGATCATTTTCTCCAACAACTGGAGGCGTTCGTCCATGGATTTCATATAGTTATCAACTTCAACTTGTAACTTAAGGGTACGTTCTCTGACCTGATTATGAATGACGACCTCTAGTTGACTAAAACAAGTTTTGAGTTCCATTTGAACGAATCTCATAATCCCTTGATCCAAACAGGTTTTTATTCTTGTATCTCGCTGACAAGCTGCCGATTTTCCAATAAAGCGTTTTGGTTTTCACTGCCAAACTGGGAGACATATTAATAGAATTGATAAAGTTGAAAATGTATTGTCTACATTACTGAAAATGGCGGAGTAATTTCTGATGATAAGACCCTGCTACTTGTAGTAGATAATACAAGATGGGATGTAAAAATTGACATAAATAGCGTTCTGTACGTCCAGCTCTTACCTTATCTACATTTAGCAAAGAACTTTGGGCCAAATTCATTATAGGGGCCAGTACTGCAAGGGCCTAACTTCTATTAGCTCGGCCTCTGGGGACAAAGGCACAAGTAAGAGGAGCTGGAGGGCTTTGGAGAAGTCTGCTAAGTGCAAGTGATATTGCTCTGCGGATGGAGCGTGGAGGTTTACCCTAAGAATTTAAGAAATACAATATTGCAGGCCGCTGATATATCTCCTGTATGCATATTGATTTTCCAGTTGCTGAGATGGGATGCTTCACAATCTGGAGCATTTTCCAAAGCTGAATCATTATTGTTCATTATTTTCTATTTTAACTGTAAACTCAGGGTAAACCTGGCAGGGTGCACCAGTTTTGTTGGGACCATGGGGGTGATACCACGTATTCCTTAATTTTTTGAGGCTAGGAGACTTGAAGTTCCTGGCGTTGGATTATAAGTTTTACTTTTTTTGGCTGAAAAGTCTTCACTCAGGATACACTGCCTTGAGTGGTAAATCCTAAATATATGTTCGTCTTAAATTATTTTATAGGTAGGCCAATCTGTTAATGGCAAAAAGAGAGTAGCCTTTATTTGCCTAGAATTTATATAGAAGATCAGGAGATTTTCTTGGTAAATCTCTAAGCAATCTGAGCTAAGATTTACACTTATTACCAATTGGGGATTCTGCAGCAGGATGGTCATCTTGGTCAAACAGGATTTGATTGCTGCATTAATTGGGCTTTAGATCCGAGATCAGGAAGCTTCAGGTGAGCAATAGTTGACCACATAAGTTGGGGTTGATCCCAAAGTCAAAAGGCATTGATTTTAATTGTGGATTATCCCCAATAAAGGTTTGGGCTATTTCATTGGATCAAGTTCAATTCCCTTTGGCTGACAAATACAAATCTACAATTTGGGTTGGAATCCTAACAGTTACCTTTCTAGGTAATCTGATCCTGAAGGATGGTTATGCGTTTCCTCCCAGTAAGCTTGAGGCAAACCTCACCTGGTCAACATCTACCACCCAGAATCAGTTGCAGAGTTTTTGGGAACAATAATATTTTTAAATAATTCTCCCCCTCTTGCAGCTGAACTCTCTGCTGCATCACTTGATGGAAAAGGAAACTCCATTCCAATCAATGAAGGAATTCCAACAAACGTTTGACGCCATCAATGAGGTGTTTGTGGCACCTCATGTTCTCTCACATGCTGACCCCACCAAGCCTTTAGTACAGCATGTGACGCCTTGTCAGCTGACATGAGAGCAGTGCTGCCTCAGGCGCATGACAGATTGGAACACTCATTCACATATTTTTCACACAAGTTTGTTATTTCCAAACAGAAATGGGTATTTACAATAAGGAGTTGACCACCATAGTGTGGTTGCTTACTCACTGGCGGTACCTTATGAAGGGCGCGCCACATGAGGTAATTCTGCAGATGAATCATCAGGCCCTGAAGTACTTCCAAAAACCCTAGAAGTTGGGGCACTGGCAAGCTCAGCCATTCTGCAACTTGTGCAACTTTAATTTAAGTATGAGTTTATAAAGAGTGTCATTGAGTTTTCTCCTCAATTTGCTGAGTTGCAATTCTTTGAGGTTGACAAAAAAGGAGATAAAAGAGTTGAAAACGGTGATCCTTTCCACCAATACTATCACCATTATTCCTATTATAGTTTCTAGGGCTGACTGAGCGCCGGTTGTGCTATTAGTATCTCAGGTACTGGTGTACCAGAACTTCTGTGTAGAGAGGTTGAAGCTGTTCAACCAGTTGGGTGCACCAAGCCACAAGCGTATTTATTACTCAATAGTGGAGGGCCTGTTTATGTTCCATGACTGGGTTTGGGTACCTCTCCAACTCTAAGATTGAGTAATCTTCACTCAATATGATCCCCTGGTGATGAGTCACCATGGGCACAAAAAGTGCCTCAATTTTATAAAGTGAACATTTAAAGAGCTGGCATCACCATGAACTTTCTGGAGTGAATCACCAATTGCATGACATATGTATGCGCTAAGTCAAATCATTATGTAGGAATGGTCTTCTGCATCTCCTGCAGCAGGCTCAGGGTCCATGGTCCTCAATATCCATCAAATTTATTTTTGAGCTCCACTTTTCAATGGGTACAATGCAATTATGGTGTTCATACTGCTTTACAAAATTCTCCCTCTTTATACCTTGTAATTCCACCATCACTTTTGAGGAAATGACTTTTTTCTACTATATTTTCTGAATGAAAGGCATACCCCAGGAGGTGGTAAGCGACTAAGGCCGCAGTTGACATCCCAGTTTTAGAGTACCATTTTGGCTATCTTGAAGATTCAGCTGTGCCAGTCCACAGCGTATCATCCTCAGTCAGATGGGCAGACAAAGAAGATCAACCAGATCATTGAACAGTATCTCTGCTGCTATGCTTCCATCATTCAGGATATGTGGCCACCAATCTTCCTATGAAGCAGCTTTATACAAAAAGTCACTCATTTATTGATGTGGTTCACCTACAAAGCTACCCTGTGGTATAAATCCTCATTCCTTATTAGTCCTTAGCCCTGCTTAAAGTGCCTGCTTCTGAGGGGCAGCTGCAGCGGATATGGAGTACCCAATATCATATTTGGGAGCATCTTACAAAGGTGATAAGTGAATACAAGCAGTTTCCAGATCATAAATGCATTCCTGACCACGAAATCAAGGTGGAGTCACAAGTGATTCTAGATATACAACTCCTGCATTTGAAAATCCTCTTGTGGAATTTCAGGAGCAAGCATTTTGATCCTCATTTGGTAAAGAGTATTTAGACAATGCGTCCTTCTAGTTGTCCTTCCTGCGCATTGGAAGCAGCACCAGGTCTTCCATGCTTCCCAGTTGTCCCCAATTAAGGGGAAGCACCTGCTGAAACAGAGCCAATTGTGATTGAGGGCTTTGAAGAAGTGAATGTAAACCTCATTTGGGAGTTGTAGAAATCATACTGCTCAGTGCAATAATTGGTGGCCTGGAAGGGGTTTCTTCCTACAAAAACAGTTGGGTGAGTGTCTACAGTTGCGTTAATTGCCACAGATTAATGAAGGCCTTCCACATCGCTCGTCTATATGCTCACGCCCCCTCAGGAGGCTGTCACCATCTTGGCAATAAAGTTACACAAGGCGCACAAGAATGTCATGCTGGACAGGTTCCCAGCTGGGGTGATCCCCTGGTTCAGCAAGGGAAGTGTAATGTAATCCTTGGGGAAATATCCATGCAGCTAAATTAAGAGGAAATTCATCTTGAATCAATCAGGGAAAGAAACTAAGGGTGTAACTCTCATTACCATGGGCGATTTAGCCCAAGTGATAGATAAAAGGTGGGTAATATCGTATCCCCTAAAAATTGCGCTCCTACTCTGCTCACCACCCAAGATTTGATGAGGAAGATTTGGGAGGTTTGTCAATAGGTGGCGGTAGCTAGAAATCATCACCAGTGGAAGGTTAACAGCAATTATCTTCAAGAGGTTCCCTCTGCCAATTCAAGTTCAGCCTTTAGATATAATCAATAATTGACAAAGTTAAATTGATTAAGTCACTTCTGTACTTGAAAATCCCCACCCACTCTTCCCCACCATTGGTATTTTGAACAAGCCCATTCTTACAGGTATGGGAGCAATAAAACCACTTCCCTAATAAATGGGCCAGGCTATATGCAGCCTGGTTATGGGCGCAACCTGATTTTCACTGGAGGAGCTGTTATCACTCTAAGTGCAATCACAGCTGAATGAATACTCCTACTAGCAAATTTGATACCAATCTCACTGGGCAGGTCAGATCCAAATCAGTATTGGAAAATATTTAGAAATGGCAATCTGACCTTCCAAAATTATGAAATATTCCCAACAGTACTGCACATAGTTTCAATTTCTTTTATTTATTTGGGCAAGCTGACCAGGGGACAGACATTACTGAACTAGAGAAAGAAAGTATTGATATGAAACCTGAGAAGGGTCAACTCCATAATAGCAAGTTTTTCCACCTCCAGATTGGGACTCGGATTTTTCTGGTTACGTTATGGGTAAGGTTTTCGTGTTATTAGATCTACTAACTGCCAATAGCTTCCTTCAGCTGGCACCCTGATCGATGTGCAAAGGGCGGGAATCAAACCTGCAACCTTCAGGTTGGTAGCCATACTCCCTACCGACTTGCATTCCACCCCCTACATAGTTTTAAATCCTATTCAGTGAGCATATAGGGAAGAAGTCTCTAACAGGTAACGCTGTTGCTCTATTTTCCCCTTCTTCTATTTTTAGTTTATATAATTTTTTAAAAATTATATTTACCTGTGAATTTAAGAAGTCTGCTAGATATTTAGTGGCAATGATTTACAATCTTGGGAATCCATGGATAGTACTCATGGTTGCACTCTTCCTTTTCATACATCAATATGGATGGCCATACTTGAGGTAATATGGCTGGTGTTTTGGGCGTTCACTCATCCTGAGTTCCAGGCCAGTCTTATTGTTATCAGCAGCTCCATGACACTTCCCCCAACACCATAAGACCCAGCACCCTGTTGATAGTGATGAGTTAAATCATTCTACCTAGTTTTAATGTCTGTTAAATAAAATTACATATTAGAAAATCTTCTTTTTTATTTAGTTAATATCCCATTTAGTAAATGAGAGTCAATTCCTTAATTCTGCTACTCTTCCAGATCCTCTCTAAGCACGCCTCCTTGCACCCCCTTGATACTTAGATGTCTTGCGGACTGTGGCTGCTCTTATGGGCTATAGCACACCCACAAAAGAAACCAAGTATTTTCTTAGCACGCTGGATTCCTATAATTATTCTTAACTTACAAGTACAGCGGTGAATTTTTAAAAGATTTTTTGCCTTGAGCAACTATTACTCCCAAAACTTAATTTCCTTAAGAGCATCCCATACCAATAGACCAAGAAAAACCATTGTTCATATTCTAAAGCACGTTGCACTGGCTTGTGAAGCACAACTTACAATTTCTGTCTCCCTCACTTAGCTTTTATGCTTCCAGAGGTTGAGGATCCCCCTAATGTTCTCACGTTAGGGCACAACCAGGTTTTGAAATTTGACATGAAGACAATGAGAAAAGTAGTAGAATCTATTGAAGAGGGGATAACCCCATGCTCTTGACTGTTGCACCAAATGTCTCTACCAATACAAAAGGTGATAAACGGGATAAGATTATGGGAAATTACTTAAGAAGAGGACGTTTGCGCCAGCTCAGACGTCATTCCAGGTGTTGAAGACTTCATCATAGCTTATATGGCTCATCCCTTTTAAGAAATCTTCAAACTGCCATTTTATTTTTCAATGAGCCTTTGGGAATGGTTGCAATCCATATAGACTAGGCAGACCAATATATTAATTCCTCTCACATCTCACTGATCCATCTTGTGAAAGAGAAGCATTTCTTGGACTCTATTTATGAGTATATTTCAAATGTGCGGCCCTTTACAAGCCCTGAAGATCACAAGACAGCACCATTGTTTTATGCTTGGTCAGCAGCAATTCTCACTCAGTTTGTTAAATATATCCCAAAGTTCGCAGAGACTCCCTGGTTAAGAAGGCTGATTCAACCCTTTTTCTCCATTAATAAATTAGATAATTTTAATAATGCTTACTTTTTTGTTTCTCATTTATATTTTAGTAGGCCAACGGATGGTAACTGTAACTTCCTTGTGAACACTGATGCTTCAGGAAATTACATTGGCTTAAGTTGGTGCAAGCTTTAGATATTGCGGTCACCTCAGGTTCTTCAGCTTTGAGGCCATTGTGATCCCTATGCTCACACTCCATTTTTGTAGACCCCTGCCTTTTGTGTCCCACAAATACAAAGTTACATCATATTTCACAGCAATCCAAGATTTGCTATACCCATTCATTTTAGGGGTAGGATGGTGACGCCGCCAGTCAGTAAGCATTGAATTTGAGCGCTATATGCTGAATTTTAACTCCAAAGCTCACTTAGTAAAATTCTACTTTTTTCCACATTAGCAACAGAAAACACAATAGCAGCAACTATTAATACTATTCTACATAAATTGTGCCTGAATTACCTACTCTGCCCTTGTCCTTGCTCTCTTCAAGTCAGTTCCTGACAGGATGGGGCCAATAAGCCTCCATATCATTCAGAACTTAATTTGAGTTTTCAGTTAAAGGTAAATATCATTAATATCAATTGTCCTTTCTAAGGCCTACACGGCTGAAGAATACCAAGTATTTAGAAGTATATTGACAACATGGTAAAGAAAATTATAAGAAGAAAACCTCTCCTGTGTCCTCTCTTGCCATGTTTGAACAAAAGCTTGATGGTACTTTAAGGCTGTGTGTGGATTATGGACACTTGAACAATGTGACTATCCTTAAGCACTATCCTTTACCATTGAAGGCAGCCATTTTACAGAAGATTTAAATTCAAGAGGCATCTCAAAAATTAGTCTGGTGAATGCTAGCCATCAGGTGTCGGTCAAGTCTGGCCAGGAGTGGCTGAAATCAATTTTCACCCAGTATAAAAAACTATTTAAAGGTCATTCTCTTTGTTCTGAAGAAAGCTCTGACAGTTTTTCAGAAATTGATGACGTTTTGGGGATCTCATATTTCTTACACTAATGCCTATGTGGATGACAACTTAATCCATTCACCCAATGCTGAACAACACAGCAAAAACTTGGTAGCAGTGAAATCAGCACTCCACAAAGTTAGTATTCGAGGTGGGTCAACCAAGGGACAAACATACTACACCAAGAATTTTCACTAGCCAGTACAGATTTTGAGCTCAAAACTTCACTAGGGTGGAAGCAGTTTTACCTGCCAGGCTAACCACCTTTTTAGCACTCCAAAAAGTTGTTCTTGTTGCTAAGCCATAAAGCTGCGAGTTTTTAGATGAATCACAATTTCTTGATAAGAAATTTCAAAGATGGTCACGCCATTACACCTTTAAATTAGAGGCCAATCGCTCATAGGCCACCCCAAAAACACAGAAACGACTGGGGAGTTTCCTAGGTTCTGATTCTTTTCTTGAGTAGTTCTCACCAGCCATTTCTGAGCTGTCCTCGCCCCATCACTACTTACAATTAAGAACTCTCCATTTGTATGGACTCCAGAATGCTAGCAGGAGTTTGATGCAATAAAGGAGGTTTTCAACACAACCACCATTATTCATCATGCATATGAAGAGAATTCTTTTATTGTGGCTTGCAACGCCTCTCATACTGCAATTGGCGCTGTACTCCTGCAAGAACATGAGGGGCGTGAACACCCTGTGGCTTACTTTTCAAGGAAGATTAGTTCATGGAGCGTGCCTGGGCCATATATGATAGAGAGCTATCTGCAGTTTCTTGGTCTTAATGCACTAGCAGTACCTGTTACAGGGTGCAAGAATACATTGGTTGTGCGCATAGATTATTAGTAAATTACTTATTATGAAAACCTTAAAAGTTGGCTCAAAGATAGACCAGGACCCACCGTGACCTTTTTGAGCTTCAACTTCAAATATGAGTTTTTCAAGGAACCTACACATATTTAACATGATATTTTAGTCAAAATTTATTAATGAAACCCCACTTTAGATACAAACTCTGAATTATTCAAAGTAATTTCCCCTGAGAAGTTTATAAATCCATCGCCTTCAGCCATTGGTGAAGTTGCTTTCTTCAAACCAAACCCTAGATTTAAACCCAAACAAACCAAACCCAAATCCAGATCCAGATCCTAATCCCGCAGTCCTACTCCCCCAGTATCCCTGTTATCCTAAATACTCCTACTGATCCTGTTTGTAGAGTTAATCATCTGAATCAGTACTGGTATCCCATGTCAACGAAGATTCTCTCCTGGATGCTGTGTTGGCATCCCACTTTATAGATCCTGAAGGATGTGACCTTCTAGAGAAAATACATGTTAGTACAGCCCCTTCTAGATGAAATCCTAAAAGGAGAAGTAGCCCTTTCATGAAAAAGTATAGTTTCCCTTCGGACTACATTCCTTTAATCATAAAAAAACATCATGACTCCCCTACTATGGGAACTCTTGTCATGGATTGATGACATGTTTGAGAGTACCAACTGTAAGGATAAAGCTGGTCGTCTGGAGGCCAAGAAGGTTAAGTTAGCAGGCCTTCCTGACCTCAAACAAAACCTGAACCAACGCTGGGCTCAGGCCTGATATGCTAGGTTGGTCTAGGGAATGTGCATGATGCTCAGCCCTGCGTTATGGCAAGGGCATTAAAACGCACTAACTATATTCTTAACGGCGATGGTTCAGTTTGGTTGCTTGGAAAACAAAAATTTGATACCTTTTCAATTTTCAACACTGTAAAATTAGGACAGCTCAGCCTGAAATCTATATCTCGAATTCAGTCATTCTTGAGCTATAGTACCTTGGCCAATGGTAGGGTGCGCCAACTGGTTCACTTAGGCTCAGCACTATTTTCCCCAATTATCAACTCGCCACCCATTGCATAAAGTATGGTTTCCAAGATAACTTTACTCGTTGCTCACCTTCATTATTAAAATTTCCCTTCAGTTTATGTTTTTATATAGTTCCTTGGGCAAACCTGTGTGCAGACCTCCTTGGGTAGGTCTCTAACAACATTACCATTTTATTTTTACAAAATTATCTACCAGATCTGGTGCATCATTGGGCCCCCTGGTCCCCTCCAGACTGAGGCATCCAAACACTCCAGCACAGATCACCGCTTGGCTATCTCCTCCCCTGTGGGGTCCACCCAAGTGATGTTTTTTATTTGTTACCAACTACTATATACTACATTGTACACCCTTGCCCTGGGATACTTTAGCTCCAGCACCCTCCGCGGTGCCCTGTTTACAATAGTTCTAATGAATGGTTCCCTGGCGGTGTGGTTGTGCACCTTGCACCACCTCTCTGGGAACAGGAGAGTTACAGACACTCTCCTGACATTAGACGACCAACCTCCTTACTTTATGTGCACTAGATTTATCTATTTGGGGCTTTTTCTGAGTGCAAATTGGGTGCTCCTGACGTTGGCCATGGATAATTGGGGCTCACCACCATTTCTTATTTGGCTGATGGTTAGTGAGTCTTGACGTTATTTTTGCTACCTTTAGCTGGGAAGTGCCCACCCTTCTTGCTCATACCTGATGGGTTTGGATATTTTTCAATTTGGGTTTCATGATTCCCTGACTTTCCCCTAAAATAGACGAAAACGCCTTAGAAAAATAATTTTCTTGGCACCGCGTTTGGACAGTGCAGGCAAAATCATTGACAAAGGGCCTGGTGGTGATGGCCTTGTATAACCATGAACATACCACTGCCAAAATGAGTAAGGGATTGTTCATGGCCCAAAACGTGCTTTGTTATGCCAGTTCCTTTTATAAAAACAAACCAAATATAAGCTTTTGTGGCTCTAGTATGAAACCCATTTCAGTATACTAAATCACCCCAGAGAACCCGCGCTTGACCCCTACCATGATCCGCAGAAAACAGGCGGCGGAAAAAAGTTACTTTTGCAATATAAAAATGTTTATGCAGTTGCTGAAGATATGGTGGGATATGTGGCTTCAGTAGTAAGAGTGGCCAAATATCCCTCTCAATTCTTTGATGCAGAAATGTACCCTGGGGTTAAGTTAGAACCTGAAGAAGAGTTTGGTGGAGAAGTGTTGGCGTTGTCTGCTATGAATAAAGATAATTCATAATATATATTTTGTTAACTGCTAACCTTTCATCACCTTCAGGTAAAATTAGCACTGCTATCTTAGTGGATACTAAAGCCTTTGAGAATTTCATTGACCTAGACCTAGTTGACTACCTTGAGCTTAGTTATTTTCCAGGTGTTATGGTTAGGGGAGGGGCTTCTCAAGGTATTCCACCCTGAAGGTACTAGGTTTAGTGGATTATCAAGTGGGCAAGTATCTTTTGATGGACCGTTTCCAAGTAATCAAAAACCTTTTATACACCATCATTCTGGGAGTGAAATGGTGGCGAAAGTATGACGTCAGGACCAACTTGAGAGACAAGACCCTATCCCTAACATTAGAGAATGGTTGTATATGAATTGTTCCTTTGTCTGAGGCTAACTTTCAGGATGATTTGCCCCACTGGCCCAATATCCACACCTTCATTCTCGCTCCATTGTTGAAGCTCTCACTGGAGGTACCTTTACCTTCTTGTTTATTTGGTTTAGAATCTTTGTTTGATGCGGCTTCAACCAATGAACTACCTGCTCATTCAGAGTTTGTTTGTGAGTTCAAGCTCACAGTTGACTGGTGCATATATTTTCATCAATTTACCCTTTGACTGTATGGGAGGAAGCAGCATTAGATGAGTGGGTTAAGGAGAAGTTAGCCCAAGATGCGATTTTTCAGCATACCTCCCAGTATGCTTTCCACTTCTCTTTGTGGAAAAAGCCAATGGAACTCTATGCCCTTGCATATAATGGGAACCTAAACAATGTTACTGTTTTATATCTCCATCCCATCCCTTTAGATTCACAGATTGCGCGCTATGTGGAGAAGTCTAAATTCTTCTCCAAACTGGATTGCCTAAATGCGTTCAATCAGATCTGGATTAAGAAGGGACAGGATTAGTCAACTTCATTCTGTACCAGAAAAGGGATTTTACAGTTTTGGGTCACGCCCTTTGGGCTTAATTATGCCCCTACTATCTTTCAATGCCGTATTGATGCAGCTTTGGGGGACCTGTTGGGGGGTATATGCGGTTGCCTACATGGAAGATATTCTGGTGTTTCCCCCTGATCATGAGTCATATGCAGTAAACCTTCAGCAAGTGGTGTAGAGGTTAAAGTCTGCCATCCTTACGCTGAAGATTAGCAAGTGTGAATTTTTCAAGTCTCAGTTCACTTTTCTGGGCAACATCGTGTTTGACCAAAGACACATAATAACTCCATACAAAGAGAAGGCGATTCATGAGGGCCCACACCAACTTCAGTCAAGTAAAAGAGAAGTTTTTTGGGGACGTATAAGTTCCTCAAGAAGTTCACGCCAAACCTTTCTGAGGTGGCAGTGCTCTTGTATAAGTTAAGTGGTGAAAAAGTGCTTCAATTGTCCCCCATTTTGGAGGATGCTTTCCAAGTAAAGTGCACCCTGTTGTTCACGTCCATCCTTTGCCATGTATATCCTGAAAGGAGTTCATTGTGTCTATTGATGCCTCCAACTTTGCCATAGCAGCTGCCTTATTACAAGTAGGCAAATATGTTATAGAGCACCTGGTAGGATATTTTCTAGGAAGATGTCTCTGCCTGAGTTAAACTACGCCATTTAGGACAAGGAGTTACTAGCAGTGATTGAGGCGTTGACTTATTGGCGTCATCACTTTCAAGCTCATCACAACCCTTCCATGTACATACAGATCACCATGCCTTACTGTACTACTGCGCAACTCATGTCTTAACTCCATGTCAGACCTGTTAGCATGAAACCCTTGACCAATTTGCATTTTCTTATGAGTTCACCAAGGGCAAGGAGAATGGGTTGGCAGATGCTTTGAGCTGAAATCCTGCATTAGCTCCTGATCCAAAGGAGGTAGAGGTTTATAATACCCAGTTGATGATTCTACCGGGTAAAATTATGTCTCAACTTCCCTTTCCCACTGCCAACAGGCCAGCGCTCACTCCTCTGGAAAATGCAGAGGAATACAGTAAGTTCAGAAAGGTATTCCTTTTTCAGCCATTATCATTCAAATATATTATGGTACTTGCTAAGAGCGCGCTGAATCAGGAGGATCTAACCAGGGGTTATCATGTAAAGGATGATATGGTGTGGTTTCAGATGCGCCTATGAGTTCCTGCTGGATCACTTTTCCTGGAAATCATCTGGAACCATCATGATGGAATTACCGTTGGCCATCCTGTGAAAACAAAGACTTTAGAGTTAATTTGACACATATACAATTGGAAGGGCTTGTCAGGATTCTCTCTGGTTTAAGTGAAAGCCTTGTCCAGGGGAATGGTCAATACATTCATTTGAGGGGCACAAATCCCAAATGGCTCAATAAGTTTGAGAATGGGGTTCAACAATATTTTTTCCGCTGGGTTAACAAATTTGGGGTTTTACATGAATTACTCTAAATTTGAGAAATCTTTACATCCCCAGTTCCTGAGTCATGTGAAGTGGAGTGTTGAATTTTGGCAATTCTGTATATATCCGCCAAAGGGTTTTTTGCACAGGGTTATGGCCATTGAACAATTGTAAAGATGATATGATGATTGCCAATTCCTTGATACACTTGTAAAAAATTAATATATATATAATAAAATGGGAGCAATTTCCTCAAAACACTTCTTTATTTTAATATAATAAACTTAGTGGATCTTCTTCTAGTCCACTCTCTCTTTTTCCCTTCTTTCTTTTTCTCTACTAAAAAACCTCTCTTTCCAATCCCCTTGTTTTGCTGATATATCAACGACCTCAGTCAGTACCAACTCTTTCGCTTAGTTTATTCATTTCGCCATGTTTTCATTAGTTTCAGCTTGTTGTTCTTCATTCTTTATCACCCTGATTTGAGGCAATCTAAATTATCTTGTCAAATGTCAACATCGCCTTATTGCCCTATTTTGAAGGTGATTTGATATTTCCCATTATAACCCATTATCGCCTCATCCTAAGGCAATTGATCCTTGTAACTCCGAAACATCCTCAGCAGATTCTGCCTATTGAATCTTCAGCGGAATTCCTCCAATGATCTGTTGGTTATAATTGTGGCTTGTCATCCAGTCATAAAGATTCACAACATGGAGTTTTCATTGATCTAGTCTTGAGGGCGGTGAGATCCAAGTAAGGTTCAAAACAGGTGACCAATCTGGAAGGCCAGGAAAGATCCTAAATGGATGAGGCCATGAATATCCTTGAGGCATCATGTCCTCATGCACTCTATAAATATCAATACATTTTAGTCTAATAAAGTACATTTTCAGTAGGATATAACATTTATCTTATCTATTTGAGTTCTTATTCTATTCTAATGACAAAGTCTCATCCAACCTTGCACCTAAAGCTGCCCCTATCCTCTTAGCTGACCATAGCCTCCTGCAGTCAGCCACCATATTTGCTTTCCAGTGTTAGCACCAGTGAGCGCATCTAGTGGAAACCCAATATCTGGTGCTCACTACAGTGGCGCTTCCAAGGCGCATCCTGAGGAGTTACACTCAACCTTAGACAAAAATCAATCTATAGCGAGCACTCCAGACGCTGATCTTCTGACCTACCTCCTCTGGAATGGCCAAGACTCAGTAACAATGGGGACCAACTTTCCAAAGAAAACATTTGAGTGATTCCCAGAAGACTTCATGCACTTCAGAACTCCTAGTTAGTTGAAACCTTTGCTTGACCTGTTAAGTAAACTTGAAAAAATTGAAAAAGATGCTATTGAGCAAAAATGCCAGCATCATAAAGAAAAAGATTAATGAAGGCAATATTTTATTACATAGATCAAGCATCACGTTTCAAGAGGATGTTGGATGCTAGGAGAGAAGAAGCTTTTGAAGATATTTCCCAGCGGAATGACTATTGGACGCTAGGACCTGTTTACTGTGATGAGATAGTTATGTTCAAAAACCTTTTGGCTTTGAACAAAATCAGAAAAGAAATTGGCCAAGCTACAAAACATCCTCCAGTTGAAAAGAGAAGATCAAAATAATCTATGTGCTTAAATTTAAATAAAAACAATTCATTTTAAAACTAACACTAATATTTATTTAGGTAATAAAAAGCGAAATCCTCCACTCAATATCATTTCAAACTCTGCTGCTTTAGAGCAGAAAGCGGAAACAAAGCACATAGCTAATTTGAGCCCAAAAGTTCTGAACTACAAATCAAATTTGGACAGTGAGCATTGACAACACCAAATTGATGAAATTGGGACAAGTCAAGAACTAACTTCCAAGCTCAATGAAGGCAGAAAACTTCAGTAACTTTTAGAAGCCTCATAAACAATTGGTGCAATGATGCATTAAAAACGCTAGACAAGATACCCAGGACTTACCTTCACATATTTGGTGATAAGCTCAATGACTCCTTTTTGGTAAATCTAACACTTTCTGACTTCAACGGCTCCCCTCCAGAGATCAGGCCAGAGATTTCTAAAATGAAATATCAAGATTACCTGGTTCAGCTCTCAGATTGAGATAGCGACAATCCCCACAAAAACTAGGGTCCTGAAAAGTTGAAGCTTGAGGAACTGGCTGACATTACCTCCACTACTAATGCCAACCTTTCAGCCCACTTCAAATTTCCCTCTCAAACTTTGTTGCATGGGTCACTTTCAGTTGTGAGTGAGATTTTCTCGCCCCTATCCTGAGACGGTGGCTTGGCGTCACTTGAAAAGGCCTCATTGTCAAAACTTTCAAGGGGCAGCACCCTACAGTCATTCAGTCATCTTCAAAGCTTGTGGGGTCACTCGCCTATGCAGCTCACTGATGACAACATTTCCTCCAAACTTTACCTGCATCTATTGGTGGATAAGGTGTTTGAAAGATGACAGGTTAGGTGGCAAATGAGTTGGACTGAAAGCTTAAAGAGTCCGAGACCAGCATGACCAAGATGGTGCAGGAGGCGTGCAAAAGGATACTGTGGTTGGAGGCAGAGTTGAAGGCCTCCAAGTTGGAAGTTATCCAAAAATGGAGGCTGCTGTTTGGCCTGCAGTCAGAGATCTGGGACAAAACCGACCAGATTAAAATGCTCAAGATTGACAACTCACAGCTTAGGCTAAAGTTATCTGACCTTAAGGAGATTTACCTCAAAACCAGAAGGCAGCTCAAAGCCAGCCACATCAAAATACTAGATTGCTCATCCAGAAGCAGGTCGCGGATTGAGGAGCTTTAAACCACTTTTTCAAAGAACAATCCAAGTGCTTTACCACAGAGGCTTACCCTCAAAATCATGTCACATTCAACCTTTGGGGCAACAAATTCTACTGGCAAGGTCCCAGCATCACCCAAATCGACAGCGCTCTTGTTGTCTATAGCTTTACCATTGACAACATTGAGGTGGCCTTGTTCAACAGCACTGTAACCACCAACCTGGTCTGCATCAAGCATGAGGCTTCAAACACCCCAAAACTTGATTCCTCCGTCTATCTTAGCCCTCAGGCCACAACTTGCTCTCCTAGGACAAGGCGTGGGGGGCTCTGTTGTGAAACTCCCAGGTTTTAGGTGAAAGCCTTGTCCAGGGGAATGGTCAATACATTCATTCGAGGGGCACAAATCCCAAATGGCTCAATAAGTTCAAGAATGAGAATAGACTCTATATTATCTGCTGGTATACCAAATTTGGGGTTTTACGTAATTACTCCAAATTTGAAAATTTTTACATCCCCAGTTCCTGAGTCATCTGAAGTAGAGTTTCCACTGATCCAGTCATGAGGGCGGCGAGATCCAAGTAAGGTTCAAAACAGGTGACCAATCTGGAAGGCCAGGAAAGATAATAAATGGATGGGGCCATAAATATCCTTGAGGCATCATGTCCTCATGCACTCTATAAATATCAATACATTTTAGTCTAATAAAGTACTTTTTCAGTAGGATATAACATTTATCTTATTTTATTTGAGTTCTTATTCTATCTTAATGACAAAGTCTCATCCAACCTTGCACCTAAAGCTGCCCCTATCCTCTTGGCTGACCATAGCCTCCTGCAGTCAGTCACCATATTGGGTTTCCCAGCGTTAGCACCAGTGAGCGAATCTGGTAAAACCTGATAAGGCTTACCCACTCAAGTGGGTAGGTATTGTAAAAAGTGCTTGATCTGAAATCAACTGAAACCAAAATAACAACCACTAGCGGGGTTGTTGGTACCAGTTCAAAAGGCTGAAGGGTCCTGGACTTCCTTATCAGTGGACTTCATTGTGGAATTACCTGTTTCTGATGGTTATGATGCCATCATAGTAGTGGTGGACCGTTTTATGAAGTTTTCCACATCATTCCTTGCAGAACTACAGTAACCGCAGCTGAGATGGCTAGGCTCTTTGTCACCTATGTGTTTGCATTTCACGGAGTCCCCCAAGAAATTATTAATGATTGGGGACCCCAGTTTACCTCAGTCTTTTAGGAAGAGTTGCTTAAGGCTCTTCAAACTTGCCCCTGACGTTCAACTGCCTATCACCCCCAATCAGATGAGCAGACTGAATGAGTGAACCAGTGTTTAGAACAGTTTCTGTGGTGTTGCACTGCTGCAGATCATTCAGATTGGGTTCCTCACCTTCCTATGCCCAGTTTAGCTACAACAACACTTTTCATACTTCTATCAGTTGTTCCCCATTTTTTGCCAACCATGGTTTTAACCCCACCTTCAACATGGAGCCCAGTTTTGGATCTAAATTTGAAGCAGTGGTGGGCTTTGCTAAGACTAATAAGAAAGTACACCAGGGGTTTCCACAAGTTTGGAGGCGGCAATGCAATTATATAAGGAGAACGCTGATAGTAAGAGATGAGTGGTTCCAGCGTACAAAGAAGGGGATATCATGATGTTTGATGCTCAAAACATCCCTATCAAGCAGCCATGCAAAAAGCTGGAACTGAAGAGGATTGTCCCTTACCGCGTTGTTAGGAAGGTGGGCCACGCCTCATACCAGTTAGATCTTCCCTCTTTGTTTCAGATCTTTTCTGTTTTTCATGAGAGCAAATTGACGTTGTTTGAGGGCCCCCCACCTGAGACTCCCAAGGCTTATCTCATGGATGGGGAACCAGGGTTGGAAGTGGTGTAAATAGTAGCCTCCCGCTGAGTAAAAAGAAGGCTTGAGTACCTGGTATCCTGGAAGGGTTTGATACAACGGAAAACAGTTATGTACCAGCGCACAACTGTGCACATGCCCAAGACATGATCGACGTTTTCCATAAGTGTTTTCCCCAGAACGCTGGATCTCAGTCAAAGCAAACTGTTGCCACTATGAAGTTAGTCCCAGCCCACAAGAACTTTTCCCTGGCGCAAGCCCCTGGTGGGGGGTGGATCCCCAAAAGGATGAAAGGGTAATGTCATGACTTGAAAATGACATAATCATGGGGGGCAGATACCAAGGACAAAGCTGCATGTTAGGAGGCCAAGAAGGTGAAGTTGGCTTGTCTCCCTGACCTCAATCGTACCATAGATTAATGCTGGGTGAAGGCGAGGTATGCTCAGGTTGGTCCTAGGGATGCAAGAGAAGTTTGGCTCTGTATAACAGCAGGTGCATTAGAAAGAACCAGCTTTGTATTAAATAGAAACGGTTCACTTCAGTTTCTCAGTGAACAGGGTCTCAAAACCTGTTTGGTTTACAAAATTTCCAGCTCAGGTTGGCCTCTTCTGCAATCAATAATCTGAGTTTGGTAAATTACCAAGTACAGTTTATTGCCTGATGGAAGTGTGCGCCTATTGATACACCTCAGCTTAGACCCACTCCCTTCAATTGATTGTTTTCCTGAATTACCTTAAATCCCTTTTCTCAATACCAATCTCTCTTGTTGCCAACGTTCCTATTAATAAAACCCTTTGCCAATACACCTTTTGTAACGCACTGGCTCCTTCCAATGAGCCACGAATGAGTTGGGCAACAGGATCCATGTTAAAGACCATAGGGCTGACAGGACTCCTGATACTACTCTCCTGGTGCGCGCGCTACAAGATTGGACAAGCACCCCCTGGAAGACAGTTGCAAGTATACTTAACCCCAGCAACATGCCTTGACTCCAAGACAAGGTATAGAGGGAGGCAATAGCCCTCCTAAGCTCACTCTCAAAGTTCAATTCTTGTTGATTTAAGCCAAACATGGCTGCAGTTAGGCAATATCTCTAAAATAAACCCAAATTATAAATATATGAATTTTAAGTTCTTTAATTTAATATTTACCCAAGTTGATAGAAAACAGAACTGAGGAGCCTCCAGCTCCCAGTTCCTTCCCTATATACACATGCTAAAAGCTAAAATAAAATATAATATAAGCTTATGGTGCAAACTTGAATGATGTTTGGTGTAAACTTTACAGCAGGATCGCGGAATCTTCACTCAATGGTTCCATGCCAGTTCTGATCCTCAACGGATCCGCGCCAGTTCCATTTCAAATCCCAATTGAACCGTGAAACTCCCAAGCACCCGTTTTATTCCATTCTCAATTCAAATCCAAATCAAATCTTGAAACTACCCATTTCTCTCGTTTCCTGTTTTGTTCTGACTTGGACGCCCATCTTGCTCCTTGGCCTACTCCCAGCTCTGGCCCCTTAGGCGTCCTTGCCAGAACCAACGCCCCCTCCTCCTCCATACATACAGACACAGCCTGCCCTGTCTTACCAAAGATCAGGGCAATGTGATGCTGAGGATAGACCTCAACCGTCACACCTTTTTATATATGTTATCTTGGACAAACCTGTGCGCGGACCTCTTTAAGGAGGTCTCAGTGCAATGTTAAACATTTGATTTTAATCACTGTAAGTCTCTCCACCCGAGCACCATCAGGCTGCCCAGGTTCCCTTCAACCTGGGTCTCCTATACACTCCCACTATAAGCACCATGTGGTTCCAGTTTAATTCTTTCCTCTGATGATAACCATCCTCAACTTAATTATTTTAGCTCAAGAACCCTTTGCGGGGCTTTAGTAACTTTACTACTTGTGACTAGTTTCCTGGCGTTGGTCCTGTGCATCATGTACCTACACGCTGGGAACAGGAGAGTTATAGACACTCTCCTTACAGACAGGAGTTCTTCTGAGATCTTGTAAGGTAGGTACTTGAGGTCAAGTTGCATTTAAAATGCAGATGCCATATTTACATAAAATCTGAATTGGAAGAACACCCCCTGTAAAAATTTACTTGGATTGGTTATTATCAGCAAACAACCCTAGTAATCTTTTTACTGCACAGGTTCAATTTCTTGTGCACTCCATCCGCGTTGTATAGTATATTAGATTATTGGTTGATAATAGTATGACAACTATTATCCATAGTTGAGTATGAATTCTTATATCTCTGCCCAACGCTCGGCCAGTATTCCCAATTAAAGTACTTAAGATATCATGATCTAGTGATTTGTTTCCTTGCTCTGTCCAATCAAATCTTCTCTGAGATTCCCTGGTGACAGTCTCTTAAGTCCAACACACAGTTGGCAGAAATCCCCTACTATTTCTCCTTCTTCTCTAGATCCCCACTCAGATTATTACTCTTTTCTCTAAGAGTCTCTCAATTATTGTACACAGCAATAATATCCTTGAGAAGAATAGCACAATGGAAAACTGATGATAGTTTACTACACAAACTATATACCAGATGAACTACTTAGAACTATATATCTGTAATATGATCTAATTATCTGTTTTTTAATAGGAGTGAATACTAAGGAATTTATAGTAGGGATTTGGCCATCTAACCCTCAATTGACACCTCTTTGATAAAATGGCAGCCGTTGCCATTGAATCACCCATCCTCATCTCAGAAACAATGGTCTTCCCCATCCTGGCTAGGATTCCATCATTGGACATCCTTAAGACCTAAATGGAAAGAGTCAGAAAACGTGTTCCTAACGTTTTCTCTTGATCCAAGTGAACCAACCATGTTTGGCTAGCGACCTGCTTAGGTAATGGGACTTATTACCCATTATGGCAGGTCACTTCACCAACTGATCAATTCGTAAGTTGCAGGAAGCATCACTCACCTTGCAACTTGCTATTCATTCCCAATCAGTCAGTGATGAAACCTGACCAGTCCCAATTGGTACACTTGATAGTTATCACTATCAGATGCCCCTATCTCATTGGCAACTCCACCCAATAAGATCTTAAGTATTCATCCAGATTGATCCCTGACAGATATGACCAGGTGAATATCCCAAAATCCCCCAAATGTAATTACTCCAAAACTTGGGCCAACTGATTTCCAATTCACTTCGCCTTAGGAATTATCCCTAGTAATTCCTGGTAATCTAGCAGGTGGGAATATGGAAAAAATCCCAACACACCCTCACAAGATGAAGTCATTGGTAGCAGCAGAGGTAAGAGGATGGGGAATGGCCAGCATGGCAGGTTGCTGGCACTTGAGCCCACTCATATGCACTTAAGCCCTGGAACCACACCACATTAGAGCCATATAACCAGTCAACTAACATGATAAAGTGGTGTTACCTTTCAGGGCAACAGGTATGGTGCTGCATACTAGTGGGAGGCATGACAGAGAGGCACATATTGTGGGGCACTGGAGGGGGACAGCGTTATGGGTGCATGCAACCCAACTAAGGGAAAAACAGAAGATTGGAGAGCAGAGGAAACCCCCTGGTGGCATGCAGACTTTGGACATAATATATTGGCATGGATAAAAATGCAAGATTTTTTGAAATTATGTAACTGGCTAAAGCCCATTACTTTGGCCCAAAGACATTAAGGATTGGGAAGAAAAATATGCAAAAGCTGAGTTGAAACAGTGTATTATTCAAAGCTCAAAAACAGGCCACAAAAAAAGTGGCCAAAAACTGATTAAATTTCTAAGGTGGGGGTTTTCTTGAAATTGGGGAAACTTTTATACTAAGGATTGTCTTAATAAGTTTCATAAGGAAATATGCCTAGGGTTGGAAGAAATTCCAGCTGCATTATTAGTTCAACAAGATTTACAAATCTGATAACAGTATAGGTATAACAAAGTTCAACATTAACCACTAACAAGAGTTTTACTGAGCACTTCAAGGTAGGTTCTTATAGTTGAGTCAAATTTAAAATGTAGATTCCACAATCTGGAAAATGCAGATTGTGAAAGGCAATCCAAGGTAACAATTGTGTTTTGAAAACTTGGATTGAATAGACTTGATTAAATTCATTTTATGATTTAACCTATTGATTCTTATCTTAGGTTAAATTGTCATAGGTTAATTAGCCTGCTAGACCTAGATGGTGCCCCATGGACTGGATTACATCCCTACAGTTTCCCTCTATTTTCCTAAAAGTGAAGAGGTAGAAATGTTAGAAAGGAAGGTAGAGTCCCTAAGGGGGAAGGCAGTAATTTAATGATAATCTACCACATGAGCAAGGAGACCCTTCTAGACTAAGGGACTGACTAGATTTTGGGATTTTTTAAGTGTAAAAAGGTATTTGGCACAATATAGAAGAAGAGGTTGTCCCTCATCACTTACAGTAAAAAATTATGCATATTTGAGTTTTTTAAGAGTTAAAAACATATAGATTGTAACAAAAGTCAATTCTTATTAAGGGTTCCAGGTATAAAATAATGATATAAAAATTATACAAAGTTAAATATTATTATATTACTCTAAGTAAGACTTAGAGAGTTTGTAGGATTTCAATATATAAACATTAAAAATATAACTGTTAAGAAAATCTATGATAAAGATAAGTAATAGGTTAGGAAAGGTGTATGATTATTGAGCCTTTTTTATTATTATTATAACTTTTAGCATTCAGATTAAAGTGGCAGGTTGAAAAAGTGTATGTTTATAAGGGTTATTAATTTAAATTTATAATGATTCTGATTATATATTTAGTTATTTTTGGTAAGAGATCTGTGTATTAGAGCCCTGATATAAGAATAATTAAACTGTGGATATCACTTATAGTTACTTTAGGTAAAGGCAAAAAAGGGTTTCATAGTATGTAGAGCAATAACTATATAATTTAACCAATATTATGAGATAA